>CAIGRP010075854.1:0-27817 GCA_903798385.1 Fraxinus cuspidata | reverse complement strand
CCCGAAACTCATGTTAAAAAATGTTGCGTATTCTTACAATTACTAACACATAGATCAATATCACGAGCTTGTACATTGCTGCAGATAAAGTTTAAATGTATTAGTCTGGCAGAAAATTTACCTTTGCTATTTTGCATGCATTACATTAATCAGTGTGTAGACCACAATTCTTTCCTTATTTAATGCCAAAAAGCTTTGCTCATCTATATGAATGGAATTTTTTGGCTGGAAGCACAGACCTATGCACGGGAGAATGGGCTTTTCTTTATGAAAACCTCTGCTAAAACTGCAACAAATGTCAATGAGCTATTTTATGAAATAGGTAAGATTGTTAGCTCGAAAAGTATTATAGAATATGCTGGGGTGTGTGTGTTTTTATCTTCAATAGCTCCTTTAGTACTCGTACAGAAACAAAGATCTTCACTTTTTGTTTGCATTTCCTCGTGACAAGATTCATCTCTAGTTGAGAGGTTATATAGAATCACCCCTGATAGAGATGTTATTGTTAAAGACCAATCTAATCCTACATTTTTAAAGGCATGTCGACATAAATGAATAATTTAATATGCATGTGGATAGCCTCAAAAACATGCCACAAAGATTATATTGTATCTTTTTCATCTTTTTTTTCTTACTTTCTAATATTGTTGTGCATCAACAGCAAAGAGACCGCCTTGTCTACAACCAGCACCAAACCCTTCAGGCATGGTTCTTGTGGATGATAAGAGACCAGCTGACAAGGCAGCCAGTGCTTCTTGTTTCTCTTAAACTTGATGTATAGTTCTCACTGCAGACTCATTATTGTAAAATCATAGCAAATTTTAGTGGCTCTACTTTGTGCACGTCTTCTGAAATGTACAGAAAAATTCTTGAGCATTTGCGATTTAGTCACCGAACTTTGAAATTTTTCCCTTTTCGCCCTTCTTCGGTCGATTTTCACTTTTTTTTATCAAGAGCCATCCAGACTAGAGTTTATCCTGCAACAATCAATATTTAAGTGGTGATCTCAATAATTTGTCTTCTAAATATCCACTTTTGATGGTCCAAATAGGTGTAGATATTAATTTCTCATATATCTCTGGAATCCATATAAGTACCACTATAATGAAACTAGGGAGACTCCCAAGTTTAGCTTTGGTTGTGTTGGTTCCAAATATAGAGAACCTATGGGAATTGCGATATTTGATAAAGGACCACTCTCACTCCCTCCACAATTAGGGTTTCTTCAAAGGGTTTCTCTCATTGTTTCTTGCCTTTCAAATTTGCCAACAACCCTAATATTTCAAGCCTTCTAGTTGTAGGAGATGGATGAACCTCTTCGAAAGTGTTTGCAATTTACACCAATTTTGATGAGTTCCTTGTAAACAAATTACTATGCTTCTATTTGATGGGAATTAAAATCAGTTTTTTTAGTAATTTTTTATAAAAGTTGATGAAATGTGTAGTTGAAAAGTCATGGATCCCATAAAATATGTAATTAAAAATAATTGTTAACTTTGAATTAAATTAAAATCTAAATTTTAACTTCTACTAAATAGGGGCATAATATTGGTCTTGAGGCCATAATTGTAGGCAATGTCATTGCACCAATACAAGTGTGTAAAAAAATTGAATAATGCTATTTAACTCCGGTTATACCCACAATCTATGTAACGCTAATGTGGTATTAAATGGTAAGTATAATTAAATGAGTCACATAATTCCACATTTCATTTAGTCTATCACTCGACACTACATAGACTGAGGTTATAACCTCAATGTTTCTAAATAGAATTATTCAAGAAAATTTGATTATTTTGGCAATGGGGTAATGATAATCGACTCGGGAACCACTGACACTCATTTACACAAGACACTATACTTGCAGCTTCTTTCAATCATTCAGTCAGTGATAACGTTCCCTATAGCTGATTAAGTCGAGGAGAGGACATGAATGCGTGAAATGTTTTATGTTTCGGAACATGGAAGAGGTCAACAACTAGGGGCGAATTCAGGATTTTTAGTTAGCACAGGCAGTCGTTGACCGTCCCGTCGGCCGCAATAAAATATTGAGAGCTCGTTTGATGCTCATTTTTTCAAAAAATACATTTTGAAATAGTGATTTGATGGAGAATTTGTAGTTAAAAAATAAGAAAATATTAATAATTTGTGTGTAATGTTATTTTATTGGAGAATATGTGGTTAAAAAGAAGAGAAAAATGAATTTTGAAAAAAAAAAAATGGGAATCACAAGGCCTAAAATTCAAATGTAATAATCATTTTGTTCAAATTAAACAGATAAAATTATGTGATAAAATTAGTCGTCCTCATCAAATTACATTATTGCCAAGTTTTGAATAATTCAAATGAAGAGCATGGGTGTGAAATTTTACAATTGCAATTACATTAAAACCGCAAAAACTTAACATATATTATTTTATGAAATTTCTTGTTAAAGTTTCAACAGCTGCCATAATGGTCCAGGGCTCAAATCACTAAATGGAGGTTGCAAGTTCAAAACTTCAAATCCCCTTCTTATTAATCAATTTTGGCAAATATTGTATAGAACTAAAAATATTTCATAATGAATTGGTTGGAATGGATACGAACCCAAGACATGAAATATGTATAGGTGCTTTCTCACCAACCAAGCTACATGAGAAGTTTGAAAATAAAATGAATAACCAGTTATATAAATAAAACGTAGATCTATTATGAAAAAAAAAATTTACTTTCAACGGATCCAGCATGGGCAGCCGCAGGGGCTGGCCACATGCTGGATCCGCCCCTGGCGACAACAACATCTACCAACAGGGATTTTCGGAGGCTTTCAACTACAAAATCTGGGAGTTGTTTATGATTTATAGAAGTTAAGAATTGGATTGCAGATTACAGATTGAGACTTGAGACTTTCTTAATTCGTAAGCTATGCTCCCTATGAAAGAAACGTGCATGGAAAGCATCAGTTTGATAGTTCCAGACTGGAATGAGCTTTCCCATTTTGAATTTTCTGCTCCTTATCGATGTGTTTACTATCTCTTGATTAATGAAGCAACGCTTGCGCTTTGATAAAAAATAAAAAATAGTGTCTACGGATAAATACATTTATGGCTAATTTAGGGATGGGCACAGTCAATTTCGAAGACTGAGTATCACTAGATATCTTGTAAATAAAACCATTGCTTCCAACTTCAATTATAAAAGTTGTTATGCCCATGTTTGACACATATTCTTTCAAAATACATTCTTTTAACCACGTATTTTTCAATAAAGTAATATTTTTCATCACATCAATAATTTTTTCTAACTTTTTAACCACATATTTTCCATCATATCAAAATACATTCTTTTAACCACGTATTTTTCATCACATCAATAAGTATTTTTCTTGTTTTTTAACCACATATTTTCCATCATATCACTATTTAAATACATTCTTTCCTCAATAATATTCAACAAACAAACAAACTATATTTCTACAACTTTTTCCATTTTCTTCGTTTAAAACAACAATCTACAAATCATAAATTCCAAACCTTATACCATTCACAAAAGAACATGTAAGTTTTAAATGCAAAGTTCCATCTCAATACAAATTAAACATAAAAATAAAAATGATGATTTTTCAAAAAATAAACAATAGGGTTAATTCGGTTCTTCTGTTTTGGGTTTAAAACCGATAATCGAACCATAAACAGACAACTACCCATTAGCCAAGTTAAACTTAAGAAGAACTGGACCAAACTACTCTGTCCGGTTGAATACTTTTTCCACCCCTAACTAAATATACAAGGTCGAGCGAAATTTTTTCTCTGTATTCAGATTGACATATTTCTGTCCAGAAGAATATAGATATTAACTGATCATTGGTTGATAACAAGAACTATTGTCTTCCATTAAGAGAAGATTTCATCAGTGGGAGTAATTTCATAAAGACAAAATCACATTGAGGTTAACTATATTTCCCAGTTCTAAACATATATATATATATATATTTCTTTTTCCTTTCATGAGACAGACAAACGCAAAAGGTATGCACTAATACAAAATTACAATAGCTTGAGACAGCAAAAGCGATGTAAAATTTCATGCATCCCTAGCCATTTACAAGATTCATTTCCGACGAACCTGAGAAATAAATTTATGTTTCACATCTCTTCATCTTCTATGCTTCCCTCCATCTTTTCTCCAGTCTCGAGTGTCCTTCCAACTCTCTGTACAAGGAATTAGCAATAACATTGTTTTGACATCAGCTGAAGAAATATATCACTATAACATTTATCTCCATCTCATTGCAAGTTAATCTTATAGCATGCATCACTGCTTCTTTGCTATGGTCTTTATAATTCCCTTGAGAATCTTTCCAAACCACATCAAGTTCATGGTAGCAAGTGCTGAGGGTACACAGTATACCAAAAGAAAACCGAAGGTGTGCATCCTCATGACCTGCAAAAATTTCATGAACTTCCATAAAATTGCATAATGTTGTGTTCTACCCCACGATCCAAGACATAATAAGTCATAGTGAAAATATCAAGAGCATTGGAATCAGAACTCAGAACAATATAGTAAATTTCTTTAGAAAAAATAGGAATGCCTGAATGAGAGAGAAACGAAATTGATTTGTTCTACTGTCTTTGAGTTACAAGAATTAGTATAGTTTCCTTCTATTATTGTTTTTAAATTTTTAAGGCAGAAATATATGGTTAATTACAAGATATACCCCAAGCTGCCCCTTTGCGCAAATAATAATAATAATAATAAATATATATTGGGAGCCATTTACACAAATACGTGCGCACGTGTATTGCATGACTAAGTACTTTAAGCCCAAAGAAGCCGAGTATAGGGCATTGCGGATCTTATTATCCCAATGGTATGATAGGACAGAAACAATTAGGCTTCAAGGGACCATGAGGTCCTACGTAGGCAGTTACCTGATCATGGTGTAGATAGACATGGTAAAACATGTAAACAAACAAAAGAATTCTTGCCACCTGCATTTCATAATATAACGTAGTAAGAATAAAATAAGTCATGATAGACCAAATAAGTATAATTGCCCGTGATCATATAAGGAGCATGTTTTGTAAGCTTAAAAGTAACTTTTAAGTTTACCTTTTTTTGGTCAAAAACTCATGTAGAAATAAGTACTTATTTCTTTTGTAGAAAATACTTCTTTCCTTAGCCAAACATGCTCAAGGTTACATCACAGAGGCATGCTATAAAAATGAAAATCTGAAAGAAGCTTCCTCCATGTCGACTCATAGAATCATTGACACTCATTTTTTGGCATGCCACTGACTTTCATGCTTACATTTGGTTCCACTAGGAAATCTTACTTTGATAATATAGGTTTACATTGCTATTAATGGTAATTAAAGTGTTTAAGTTACGCACCAACCAAGCAAAAAATATCACAATGCCATTAATCAAATATGCATTGGATCTCTTCAACCCTGCAATATCGAGATACCTGTGAAATAACCATATAAATTCTTCAAATCAGACAGCATATGAAACAAAATAAATCATTTTTGTTTTTCCACAAAATCTGAGAACCCACCATCTCATGTTGATCTCTGGGGTTGTTACCTCAGATATTAGGACCATGAAGGTGTAAAGCTGCCCCTCCCCAGTAAGCATGGAGTATGATACTGCAATTGCTGAAAGAGAGTGATGGACAATCTGGAAATTAAACAGCAAAGGAACTGTTATTCTCATGAACTCGTGAAAAAAATTCAATGGAACTTGTTCTTCAAGAATAGCAGAACGTGAAACTTTTCCTCTTATATTCTATACTTGGACTCCGAAGCAAAAGGAAGTTGACAAATATTCTTTGATATTGGAATCCTGAACTTCCACACACTCGTAGAGATGGAAAGAAAGAATCGACATTTGTGGCTATAGATCATGATAAAGAAAAAACTAAATGCCACTACTAAGGTGGGAGTAGACTCATCCCACTCCGACCAAGCAAATACAGTAAAGAGAACGACTGAATCTGCATCAAATTCTATCTAGACATTAATGTCAAAAGCATAATATCTCCTACATAGCCATATTCAGCAGCATACACTTAGACCTTGTTTGATCCCCATTTTTTACAAAATATATTTTCTCTCTTCTTTTCAACCACGCATTCTTCAATAAAGTAATAATACACAACCCAAAAACTTTTCCTTTATTTTTTACCACACATTCTCTATCAATCTACTATTCCAAAATGCATTCTACAAAAAAAGAGAGGCTCAAACAGGCCCTTAATTGAGTATGGATCACTCAGTAAATTTGAACAACAGTAAACACATTTCCATATTCCTAAAACATTAATTTCAGGGGCAGCAAAATCCCCATATCAGACTGACATTCATGGGGAATGCAGAAATAAGCTAAATTGAATTTCTTTTGCAACATACTTACATATTCTACTCCACCCAAGGAAGGATACAGCCAACAGATCATCCCAAGGTCTGAAATGAAGTACCCAACAGACACCTGCCAGAAGTCACACCACCCAATGGAGAAAGTAAATCTTACATGGAAAAAAGGGTACTACAGTCTCACCTGAAGCCTAGATAATGATCTCATCTTTACCATATTTCACCATAGATCAAGAAGATAACAAGAAAAGGATTGAAAACAACAGAACACAAATATTTAACAAATTACAGGATGGGAACATGGATAAATTTGTAGATACTTGCTTAGATCTTTTATATTAAACATAAGGAGCACACATTGTTGATCTCATGCCTTCATTCCATAAGAAACATATTTAGTACGGATTTATCACACAGATAAAACATCATAACAATCTACTGTGTTTTAGCTTTCTATGCAATGCCAAAGAGAAAATCAGGTTCAGCTTTATTCTGGTTAACAAAAATAAGTTTTCTTTCCCTTAGCAATGCCTGGAATAAAATGAAAACGAAAATAATGGGCCAGGAAAAAAAAAAAGGGCTTCAGGAGTAAAATTATTATGTGGATTATGAAGGCTATTTTTTTGTATAATGATCAAATCCATTAGTTGACAATCATCTAAAGACCTTGAGATAAAGCCATCCCATCCAATTGCCCGTTGTCCCCACCAATGATGCACCGAGAAAGCCGATACACGATTTTTTAGAAAAATTTTGACACGACACATCACTAACACCTTGAGTAAATTATTTATAATTCTTCATTTATATAGTATAAATTTAGTTTTATACTTGTTCTTCATTTTTTTTATTGGTATTTTTAAGTAAGAGTACCTATTTGTTATTCAATAATAATTTTGGGTTAAAAATATATAATATTTATGATAAAGAAAGAAAAATGACCATGGTAAAGTATCCTAAGAGTGTCGGTATTTGACACTTGTCCAACACGTGTCAAACGTGGACATGCCACCCAATTGACGTATCCTTGCAACACAACTCCAACGCTCACCCAAAAAAAATAGAGAAGAAAAGAAAAAAAAATACTTGAAAATGACAAATGATAAAACTATGCCCTTGTTTGAGCCCCATTTTAAAAAAAAAATCATTTTCAACCACATATTCTCCATTAAAATAATTTTACACGTAAAACGAAAAAAAAATCTTATTTTTTAACCACACATTTTCCCAAAAAAACACTATTTCAAAACACATCTTTCCTCAAAATGGGGCTCAAACAAGGGCTATATGGTTAAGGCTTTGAGTACAAATGACATGCTTGAAAGCACGGAAAAATATATTCTTCCAAATTTAAAATAAATTACAATAATACATGAATATACTTTTAAAAATGTTAAAGATGAGTCAGAATCTTACCCCCAGTGCAAATGTTGAGATAGGTGAATTTCGGAATGTGATAAGCTCAGCAGAATGGTGATCAGAGAAAAGATCAGACCAAAAGACAAAGTACAAGGATGTGATTGAAATAAAAATGGCATGAAGAGTGGAGACGCCACTGCAAAATAGTACGAATAAAGTCAGAAAAGTATCAGAAAAATAGTTAATAAAACTATGAACATTATTCACCGGTTGTTCCATTCAGTCCTTTGAATCTTTGTAAGGCCATTATAACCCCTGAAGTAAACGGCGCTGACGAGCTGAGTCAAATCATATACCTGTTAGAGGGCCGAACCGTTATAAATGATAAACAAAGTCAAGAATGTATTGTTACAAGAGAATGCTAATGTCCCAATCAAATAATGAGAGGTGCAGTTTTCAGTAATGATCCACCTATGTTTATTCTTTAGCTCCTGTTTGAGCCCCATTTTCAAACAAAAATAAAATTTGTAATAGTGATTTTTGAAAAATGTGTGGTTAAAAAGTAGAAAAAAAAATTGGGTTTGCGTGTAAAATTATTTTATGGGAGAATGTGGGATTGAAATGATTTTTTTGGAAAAAATGAATTTAGTAAAAAGGAGGCTCAAAAATGGGCTTGGTTCCCCATGTGTAATCACCTTCATGAAAGGCAATTGTTGTTAGGGCGCCACAGTCATGTCTAGAACACGTGCAATTTTATATGAAAATATAGAAAGTCCCAATCTCGCAAATACATTTTCCAACTTTGTTACATAAGAGTACAGATGAGAGTATCCATCACTATGGTTCAAATTTTCGTAAGCATAAAAAACTTGTCCAGATAGTTCCATACCTATGGGGATAATTATATAGAAAGGAAGTCAAATGTTGAAACATACCAATTTACAGGTCAATGCGCCACCAAGGACAGAAGTGTATGGAATAAAAGGATCTGATAATATGTAGTTTTTAACAAGCACCTCAGCCTGTGTTCGATAAGACTTCGAGGCCAAAACAGTCCTCTTAGAAACTGCCATCATGCCAAGTTACCGGACCACGAATTTCATTCTCTAGAACAAGATAATGTTCAAGCTTCCTGGAAACAATTCAACAAACAACTTTTACAAACATTGTTTATCTTAACAAAGTAATGGAGATGATGATCCAATGAGATTTATGCCTAACAGATGCATCACCCTGAATACCAGTAAGAATAGAGTGAGAGGCAGCGGATAGAGTTTATTGTTCTTGAGATGAAAACATATATAATGAATCATTGATTACTACAACATCATAGATGGGTATGGATTTATAATTTCAAGACAGTAATTATAAAGAGAGGATGTTGCTTAATTCAAAGCTGTGGGTACATTACAATAAAGATATAGAAGTGTTCTGCAAGGCTCATGATGAGACCGCATATCGCAATCTCAGGCGGCAGGCACAAAGATCATATTTGTTGATGCTTGAAATATTGAATCGATGAAAAAGATCAATCATGGAAAGGGCGAGAGAGACATTGTCGCAGGCAAAAATTTTGACCATTAGATAATCATAGCACATGGTCATGTTCAGGTAAGTATGGAGATGAGAGAAGATATTCTGCAACACTAATTGTTGTCCAGATACTCATATCCTCCAACGGATTGCAGAATCTTGCAAATTCAGTTTTGAATAAATGTAGTAGAAAAATTGGGAAAGGTCAGAAATTACTGTGACTTGATTCCTTAGATACAGAATCAGGGCATCAATATTGTCTTATGCATATTAACAAAATTAAGCAACGCTAATATTTGAACAAGATGATCGAATTTGAGTTGGCTAACATATATAAAAATCTTTACTAATAGAACCTTCAGTAAATGTCAAGCTAAAATGACAGCTGTGGAAAGGAACAAATCAAACACGTGGAAGGCAAAAACCTTCAAATCCAACGCTCGTTAATTTCACTGATGCCTAAGTTTATTAAAGTGCTACTAGTCCAAGTTTTTTTTTTTGGCAACTGAGTAAATAGCTATTAAATTCAGTTTCTGCATTACTGAGTTTTTTCTAGGAACTGCAGTAAAAAATCTAAAAGCAAGATAGAATAGACTAACAGAACTTGAAACTAATAAATAGTTCTCAAAAGAACAAACTCAATCGCTAATTATTACAAACTCCTTATGCTAAATAGTATAGTAAGAGGATCGCAGGGCAGCTAATTTATAGTAAAGCGATGTACAACACATTGTAATGTACATTATGATCCAGGGATTGTACCTTTCCGGACAAAATTAGTATTTCCATGCGGCCATGTACCAAATCACAGTAAATCTAGGCAACCCAGAGATCATACTGATCACCACAATAACCATTCATTGCAAAACTCAAATCAGAAATACAGAAAAAGCCCATAGAATATTGGGATCACAAATCAAAGTAAATTGCACAAAAATTAGACTCTTGATACCTGGTAGTGGAGAAATCAAAAGATCCACCAGCAGACTATTAAATCAAGCCCTCATGAGGCAATGCCAAAAAAGATGAACTTTTTCAATTATATGAAGTGGCCGGGAATAAATCTGCCAAATAGCAATACCAAATAAAGGATCCGCGACAGAAACAAATCGAACCCCCCCCCCCCCCCCCCGCGCCTTTTTTTCATGAGCTCACCTTTTGGACTCGTTTTATTAATGTATTAAAAAAATGAGTTAATTTGTGAATGGTTCAGCTCCCACCCACCCACATGAACCTCACAGTCCAAAGGATCAAATTGAGCTTAATTCGTGGATTTAGCTGAACTCAAGTGCTAAAGGATCGAGCAAGCTTCATTCGATCCATTGTTATTGCTATCATGATTTCATACGACATATTTGTCCCTTCATTGATAATAACGGCAACTTTTTATTCAAAATAATAAATCAATAGGATAAAACCGCGAATTTCAAATAATTAGTAATTCTTAATTTGCACGTACTTTTACTTGTCTTATTCCTTGAATCCATTTAATAATTCTTAATTATTGTCTTATTATGCATAATTCTTGTAATTTATGATCTAATGGGACAAGCCCTTCAAATCTGATCCATAAGCCCAATTTGCTGGTCATAAATCTTGAAACACACAAAACAGACAAGTAAAACATCACCCACACCTCAACGACACACTACAGTGAGTGCACAGTGGAACTCTCCCACTCTTTGTCTATCTTCTTTACAGTATAACTAACCCCACCTACCAATTCCTAGTCCTCATCTGCGATGCTCTTCGAGATGTCCCTTTTGAGCCCAACCATTATTTACCCACGTCACTGTCAATTTCTTGACACCCAAAATTACATTAAATACTACGTTGTAGTGTCAATCACTTAGGAAAGCTTTTGGGAGTTTCTTTTTTACTGCTTTGCCTTTTGTTCTCTCTTCTTGACAAGTAAAAGAGCTTTTTACTGTGCTTGTGCTTTTTTAGAGAATTGCGGGTTTGTTTTCTTTTGAGTCAATATTGTCATTTACTGTTTGTTCTGTTTAAACGAGTACTTTTCACTGCATATCGAAAATGTAGGGTTTTACTGTCAAGAAAGTTGGATTCCTTTTTGTTGTTGCTTTTGGGGTTAGTTAAAAAGTTGAGTGGGCGTGTATTTATTGTGGAATGATTTGTTGGAATTATTGCAATTCTGTTGAGTTCAGCAACTGTGTACTTCGAAAGGTTGCTTCACTGAGGAGGAATACCTTTTCGAGATTTTGTTTCTGTGGAAAAAATTGTACTGTACTTTGAATTTTATTGTTGCAGTTTCATATTTTGGAATTGGTTGTCATATTTGTGAATTTTAGTTGTCTACATAGCTTTTCAATTTGTTGAAGTTATATGGAGTTATTTCTTGAAATTCTTTAGCAGCTTTCTTCTATTTCAGCCCTCAATTCCAACATATATTATTTGGTTTTGGGATATTGGGAAGGATGCCGTCCATTTGTTTTGTATTGCTGTTGCTGGTAAAAATGGCAGTAGGGAAATTAGACACAGATGCATTGGTAGAGTTAAAAAAGGGAATTCAGAATGACCCTATAGGGAAAGTTCTTGATTCATGGGATCCCAAGTCATTAGCATCTGACGGGTGCCCCAAGGATTGGTTTGGTATAAGTTGCATTGACGGCCGGGTGACTTCAATCACACTGAATGATTTAGGTCTGGTTGGAGAATTTAGTTTCCCTGCTATTTCTGGACTCCAAATGCTTCGCAACTTATCCATTTCTAACAATCAATTCAACGGCATTATCTCAAAAGAGGTCGGTTTAATTGAATCATTGGCAAGTTTTGATCTTTCTCGAAATTTGTTTACTGGATCAATCCCCTCTCAATTAACCAGTTTGAAGAACTTGGTGCTCTTAAATCTTTCATCAAACAACTTAGCTGGAGAAATTCCCTCTGGTTTTACTGGACTTGAGCTGTTAAAGTATCTGGATTTGCACTCTAATGATTTTTCAGGAAATGTCATGGGCCTTTTGGCTCAATTAGGTGGTGTAATGTATGTTGACCTAAGCAGCAATAATTTTTCGGGATCCTTGGACCTTGGTATAGGGACTTCGGATTTTGTTTCTTCAATTCAGTATTTAAATATCAGTCATAATAACTTGACTGGAGAGCTTTTCCCTCATGATGGAATGCCATATTTCGACAGTCTAGAGGTGTTTGATGCAAGTAATAATCATTTTGTTGGAAATATTCCTTCGTTTACTTTTATTGTCTCCCTCCGAGTTATCAAGCTTAGCGACAATCAGTTGTCTGGATCACTGCCACAAGGTCTTTTGCAGGAGAGCTCAATGGTCTTGTCTGAATTAGATCTCAGCCTTAATCAGATTGAAGGTATGTTGGTTTTAAAGCATTATATAACCGTTTCAATTTCAATTTACTACTGTGATTGTCCAAGGGCATGTTTTATCAGAGTTTAATTGTGTCTTCGATCAGACCATTTTTAGATTATCGACTGCTAAATGTTTGACCCATAATAGGTTGCCATATATAAAATTGTTTTAAAGAGACAAAAATATTACCATATGAAAAACGAAAATTTGTTGCATTGGCTAATATGGCTGAAAACATGTGTGAATTTCCTTATCAAAATGCCAATATCAAATCTAGCACTGTGGTATTATATCAAATTCACAGACTTCAGAAGATATGTGTGTAGAACATCGGTTGTATTATAAAATCATGCCAAAGATATGTGAAGGAACAAGTCTATTTATATTCTTTTGGCTGACAGAAAGGGAGAAAAGCAACTAATGAATCCACAATCAATACTGTTGAAGAGCCACCTCCATGTAAAGCCATGGACATGAATCTGCGAATGTGTTTTGAAATAGTAATTATTTTTGGAAAATAAGTAAAACTATTTTTAGAAGGGGAAAGGGAAGAGAAGAAGAGGGGGAGATAGAAGGAGGGAGAGAAAAAGGGAAGAAGGATTAGACAGATGGGAGAGAAATTGGGAAAGAAAGTATCAATTTTTATTCATATCAAGTTCTATGTATTACAACGCATAAGCCCCTTTATATAAGATCCTACTCTGAGATAGAAACATCTAGTAAATTTAATTAATCAAACCCTAATTACGTTTCCTAAAATAAGCATCAAATTTGGAAACTGAATTAAATAAAATCTCTACTAATATTTCCACCAGTTTGTTTGATTGCTTAAGATGGAGTGCTTCTCATAAATGGTTCATGATATTGTCTATTCAAGTTTTTGGTTTGATTCTTGTCTCATATTACTTCTGCAATTCCAATACTCAATTAAGTTGCTTGTTGTTTCTCTTCTGACAGGTCCTGTAGGAAGTATTACTTCCGGGAATCTGAAGAATCTAAATTTGTCTTGTAACAGGCTATCAGGTCCATTGCCTGCCAGAGTAGGGCATTGTTCTGTCATAGATCTGAGTAATAATATGTTCACGGGAAACTTCTCCAAAATTCAGAGTTGGGGAAATTATGTTGAGGTTATTGCATTAAGCTCTAATGCATTGACAGGGGCATTGCCGAACCAAACGTCTCGATTCGTGAGGCTTACTTCATTAAAGATTTCCAACAACTCGCTAGAAGGTGTTATCCCTCCTATTCTAGGAACATATCCAGAATTAAAAGAAATTGATTTTAGCCTTAATCAACTTAATGGTTTCCTCCTTCCTAGCCTTTTTAACTCAACAAAATTGACCACTATTAACTTCTCTTCCAACAACTTCACTGGCACAATTCCAATTCAGGCTCTTATCAACCAAAATTACAGCCTGGAATCGCTTGATCTCTCACATAATGCACTTACAGGAAATTTGCCCCTTGATCTTGGTAAGTTTCAGAATATGGTACATCTTGACTTATCTAACAACCATCTTGAAGGTGACATCCCTGATGATCTCCCGGGCACAATGAGAGGCTTTAATGTATCTTACAATAATCTCTCTGGAGTTGTACCAAAAAACTTGGAGAGGTTTCCCGGTTCAGCATTTCATCCTGGAAATTCCTTGCTCATACTCCAGAATGAAGCATCGTCACCAAAAATTGGACCCAATCTAATTTTTGGGAGGCATCATACTCGAATGAAATCTGCTATCAGGGCTGCCCTTATTGCTTGCCTGGTTGCTGGTGCTTCTGTTATAGCTTTATTGACGTTGATGATCTACTGCAGAACCCATCGAGCACGTGGGGAGAAGACAACCTCAAAAGACTCCAGTGTAAAGAAAGGTAAGTAGTAGACAAGATTTCTTCTAGTCATGATACATCATTATTTCGATAATACTATGATCATGCAAGAACTTATATTTTGTTATTCTACAGATTTATCTTCATCACAAATCGAATCTGGTTCTCATCCTCAAGCCATCTCATCAGCTATATGTGGATCCAAAGATCAAAACCTTCCTGAATCAACTAGTAAATCTGCGATGTCAGCTGCTGACTCATCACCTTCAAAGATTCAGCATCTATCTGAAAATCCCAGTACGCTCAAGGTTGGTTCTCCAGATAAACTGGCTGGAGATTTACATCTTTTTGATGACTCCTTGAAATTCACTGCAGAAGAGTTATCATCTGCACCTGCAGAAGTTATCGGTATGAGTTGCCATGGAACATTGTACAAGGCTGTGCTTGGTTCAGGTCATGAGTTGGCTGTAAGATGGCTAAAAGAAGGGATAGCGAAAGGTAGAAAAGAATTTGCGAGAGAAGCAAAGAAACTAGGAAATATTAGACATCCAAATTTGGTTTCCCTTCTGGGTTTCTATTGGGGTCCCAAAGAGCATGAGAAGCTAATCATATCTAATTATATTAATGCTCCATGTCTGGCGCTCTATCTTCACGGTATACTTCCCAACTTACAGGTTTCCATTTCCTCAATGCTACCCGAAAAATATGCGTTCTATTTTTCAGTTACATTTAAATTTAGAAATTCTTCTAGCTAGATCATTAATTTGGTATATTTTTTCAGTAAATGGTTAACCTAGCGTCCTCTTCAATGTAATCTGCAGAGACAGATCCCAGAACACTCCCTCCATTGTCTCTCGACGAAAGGCTCAAAATCGCTCTTGATGTTGCACGATGTCTTAGTTACCTACACAATGAAAGTGCCATACCTCATGGCAACCTGAAATCTACTAACATTTTAATTGAAATGTCTAACATAAAAGCACTTCTGACTGATTATAGTCTCCATCGGTTATTGACATCAACTGGGACAGCCGAACAGGTGTTACACGCAGGTGCTCTTGGCTACATGCCACCTGAATTCACTAGTACAAGTAAACCTTGCCCGTCATTAAAGAGTGATGTATATGCTTTTGGGGTCATTCTGCTTGAGCTCTTGACAGGAAAGAATTCTGCAGAAATTGTTCCTTGTGAGCCAGAAGTGATGGACCTAACAGAATGGGTGAGGCTTTTGGCTGCAGAGAACCGGTCAGTCGAGTGTTTTGATCAACAGATCGTAGAAATAAGAAGCACAGAGCACCCGCTGAAAATTCTCGACACACTGCTTCAGATTGCTCTCAAATGTATCCTTTCTGCAGCAGAAAGGCCTGACATGAAGATGGTTTACGAAGATCTTTCCTCTATAGGACGATAACATGCCAAAAGTACGTCAGAAACTTCATTTGACCGCGAATTTTGTTGCTAATCATTTGGTTGTTCACTGTTATTATTCATGCAGTTGTGTAGTTCAAATTCATTTCTTTATTAGCAATCCAGTTTAGATTTGGTCTTGTAACTGAGGGGAAAAACATAACATTCTTTGTATGTGGTAAGTTGATTCTTTCAGTGCGTCGAGTTGTAATTTGGGTCGCAGCATTTCTTCTGTAAACTAAATTATGACACAGTTCCGTGTATCCATGGAGATTTTAGTTCAAAATGAAATTGTTTTCTGTGCATTGTCAAACCATTCTGGTCAGTCGGGCCACAGTCTTTGGCTTGACTATTGGAAAAGGTGATGTGGTCGTCAAGCTATTCGCCAACTAGACTATCACGTCGGCTTTTCCATTAGTCAAACTAAGGTTGAGAAAATAAATAAACAAGTAATTCATTGGGAAAGGCATCTCAAAGCTCTGACGAGTTTTTACCGGTAGATGTGATTCACTGAAGGGTGAGTGTACGTATGGGAAAATGTATGCAAGAGAAGCATAATTCGCACAAATAAATAAAAATCAGAGCTTTCCATGACGCATCAAACAAAGAATATGGATAAACTAAATTATGTTATCATTACTTTTGAAATTGACTACATAAATTATTTGTTGTCATTCTGGAATGTTAAATTTATCGTTGGATCTACTTGAAAATTCAAAGCAATTAGATTTTTAACAACTTAACATGTCATGTTAGTTTTGATTAACCCTCGTCTTCTAACATATTCTACTGAGATTATGAACACGAGTCTCTTACGGTGTCATCTTCCTTGATATATTTTATCTCTTATCTTATTCATTTCATTATGTCAATACATCCATCTTAATAATATGCTTCATTCACCTAACATCTTATCCTTTGAGAACAAGGCATTCATCATTTCTTTGTTTTGAAACATAATTAAATAACCTTAATCCTATGATGGCTTGCCGGAGAGGTTTGAATGGATCAACATAATTAAAATAATAATCTTATTTTTTTATGTATTTTGTTGTTTAGAGAAATATTGAATTTGCATGATTAGACACATTCTAAAAAAACTCCTCCAGTTGTCTCATAATTAAGCTGTATCTCTTCCATGTTAACTCAAGTAGTTATTGGTGAAGGTATTAATAAAATAAAAATTGCAATTAAATTGTCTCTTATTATGACAAAGATTTGATTGGACAATAATTATTTATGAATTATTAGACAAACAGACTCTGCTCAAGAAACTCAGGACATTTCAAATTAAGCACCAGCATCAGACATTTTCCTTGTTTCCATACCATGTAGGTGTGTATATTTGATATGCTCGACTCAACATGAAATGTTTTTTCTTTATCCTATTCACCATTTAGTAGTTGAAAACTAAAAATACTAGAGCTTAGTTTAAGTTGCACTTTGAAGCACAAAGTATAGCATGTTTGGATGCGCTTATATAATCAAATAAAATATTTAAAGTTATTCTCTTCACTAACGAAACTTATTTTTCAAGAAAAAAGGTATTTTTTAAGCACAAACTTACGTGTTGAGAAAATAAGAATCCAAGCATTGACTGTGGAGTGAGCATTGAAATTTTCTCTTTATTGATCGATAAACAACTACATAGAAAAATAATTCAATTTTTGTATGTAGCAATTACTTATGATATAAGCTAGTAATTTTATATGGAAACTTAAAGGAGGAAATATTCAAATGAATTAATTGTACCCTTGGCATTGGTATCACTTTCAATTTGAATGTTTCTACAATGGACTGTTTTCTCCTCTCCTCTTTGCAATTACGTATTTATAACTATTTGAACACTTCTCGATTTAGAATTTTACACTATTCTTATATTTGTCTTTAGGTTGTAAATTGAAAGTTTATTAATGGATGACAATTGTACCATTACAGTTTAGAAATTATTACTAATGTTTTTCTAATCATTTTCTATAAATATAGGACTTTGGTCCTCATTATAATACGCACAAATCTATTGACTTTTGCTATTTCTTCTTCTTTTTCCTCTTTTTATAACACATTATCAACACGATTCTCTAAAAATTAAAGTGAATTAGTTAGAAGATAATAATTTTTATAAGCATAACAATCTATCACGTGTATCGAAATTAATTTAGAGGCATGTGAATTTTTTTCTATATACATATGCATTAATTCTCAAATTTTTATATACATGAGAATTTTTATTTTATTTTCTACATACTTATTAGTTCTGCACCAATCATTTCCTTTTGATTCATACCTTAAATTCATGCCTTTTGATACGTGGAATTCATTATGTGTACGTGAAATTCGTTTTGAAGTTATTCATGCATTTAATTTATATATATGTAAATTCACGTGTTTGATATCTTTTACATGTTGGTAAAAGATTTAGTCAATTATATTAACTTCTATATATATAAAGATTTTTTTCCTAATTCATGTTTGATAATTAATTTTTAGATTACATCTTGATTGTATGGTAATTAGTATTTTTAACTTGATTCGATATTTTTTAGATGTCCTTTTATAAACTTTGAATTGATAATGCATCATATTGTTGCTTTTGAAATGCACAACATTATAATTATTATTTCAGAAGAATATTATTTGCTCATGAAGAACATTGATTATAATTTTCAATATTCTAAAAGAATATTGATATATTGCTCTTGAAAAAGTAATAATAAAATATAACATACTCTCGAAGTAGCATATTACTGCCTTGTTTGTTTCAAATTAAAATCAGATTTTAATCTAAATTAAAGTCAAACGATCAATATTAACCACATCTTTCATGGATCTCACAATTTTTCAACCACACATTTCAAAAACTTCTATCAAAATCTACTGATAATCTAATTTTAATCCCACCAAACACCCACTATAATTCTCAATAATATGCTAGTTAGATTTTACTTAAAATAAATTATGTTTTTACTATTGAAGAGTAAATCCTTACATAATTTATTAGTCTAAACAATAATATGTTTTTACTCCTGAAAAACATGATATTATTGTTATCATAGAATGAAATATAATTCAGATATTTAAATATTCCAAAAGAACATTATAGAATTGTTTGAATCAATTAATACAAATCAATATTTAAAAAAAAAAAATGAGTTGCTCTCAAAGAAGCACAATTTTATATTATTTAATATTTTTGAAGAATATTATGTGGTTATTTTTAAAAAAATCACAATTTAGATTTTTAAATATAAATATTGTATTGATCCTGAAGAATGCAATTTTAATCAATTGCTTCTAAAAAGCAATAATTTATTCATATCAATATTTCTAAAGAATAATTCCTAAGAATATTGTTTTGAGACTTTAGAAGACTCAATATTGTACGATATGAAGGGATAAATTTATTATTGCTGGTAATTTGTTCTCCACTATATAAAAGAGAAATCGACAAAGTTTTTTATATAGTTTATTAAACTCTAGTGATCATTTTGATAAATATTGTATTATACCAGAAGTTCAATAACTTTTATATTTTATTGTTTGGCATGCATAGTTGGATCATCACTGAATCAGTAATAACGCGAAATTAAAAATTTTGAATGGATATTCAATAAAGAACCAGAAGATTATTTAATCCAATGAAAATTTATATAATGTTTGTTGTCTTTTATGAAAATATGTCATCCTTTGTTCTCTTTTATGAAAATATGTCATCACTGGCTAAATAGACATTGGATTCCCTATATTTTTAAAAATTAATTAGGGTGATACATAGAATTTTGTTAGCCTCCATGTTGACCATCTAAATAGTATTTGTATCTAATAAATTTGATACATTTACTAGATGATTGTATGGTGTTCGCAACATGAAATTTGCGAAAGTGATACTCAAATTATTAGCATAATTTTCAGATTATATAATCAAGACAACGTCTTATTAATGTTAGTGAGCCTAAATCTCAATCTTTTAATAAGTGTTAACTGAGATGTCGATAAATTGTTTAACATTATTATTTGTTAAACATTTTCAATTAATTTAATTGAGAACAAAGTACTTTTAATTTTTGTTTAGGGAATTTTATTATGCATCATGTCAATATCATAGTTCTTCTTCTTATAATTGGCTTATGGCCATAGCCTGATTTTTCCATCTAATTATTTTGTTAGTGCATTAAATATAATATTAAACCACCACAATACATTGTATGGAAAGTAAAGAATGCTGAGAATAAATGAGTAGTTTGAATCTTTATCTCAAATGAATGATATTTTATAACGCGGTTCGCTGATTGACAATTTGAGAGGACAATATTCTCAATATTAGGGGGAGGAAATAAAAAGTTGGAAATAATGTACAAATGTATCATTATCCTCATAAAAGATCATTCGAATCAGAAGTTCGAAGGATAATTTATTTAAATGCATTTACTGACTAAAGAGATTAACAATCTCACATACCAACTTTAAATGCTCTAACTTGAATTGAATCCTATATGACAATTCGTTAAAACTATATTTGATAAATTTATAGCATGCCTAAAGCATGGTGATATTCAATTCTAATATAAAAATTTTCAAATGAAAATAGAGTAATTAGCAAAAATAGTTCAACAATTTTGTATGGAGACCATGCTACTTGTATTGCACAACTCAAAGGAATATGTATCAAAGGCAGTAGGACGAAGCATATTTCTTCAAAATTCTTTCATACACACTAATTTAAAAATAATTGCGATATCGATGTTCAATAAATTCGCTCAAGTGACAATGTGACTAGTTTATTTACAAAAGAACTACCAACATTTACATTCAAAAAAGTGGTTCACGTGATTGGAATACGTTGACTAAAAGACTTTCAGTGATCAACATTAGGGGGAGTAGCTGTACTCTTTTTCATTCGCTTAGGTTTTGTCTCACTGGATTTTTCCTAATAAAGTTTTAATGAGGCGACATTTATCTTTAATGCTCCAAAATAATTGTACTATTTTTCTTTCGTTTAATTTTTTTGTCCTATTGAATTTTTATCAAACGAGATTTTAACGAGATATATATTTTTTAATGTGACATTCAAGGAGGAGTGCTGTAAATGATAAGTTTATTAGTGAATGACAATTATATCGTTACAGTCCAAAAAATTATTACAAATGTATTTCTAATCATTTCTTATAAATATATGATTTTGGTTCTCATTATAATATATACAAGTCTATAAACTTTTATTCCCTCTTCTCATTTTATATGTTTTCATGACACTTTATTAGTTTTATTTTGAATCATCTTAGACATAATCCAATCCTTTAACATATATGTAATGAAGATTCACACAATCTCCATAAAAAAAAATTCATTTTCTCTTTATTTGTTTATCTCGAGAAGCAATCTACACTTTTCATTGAGTATTAGAAACATTAATTCTCTTTCATCGAGAACAATCAATTCGCAAAAAAGAAAAATAATCGCTATAAACATACAAGATTTATAGAGGTTCATCTCAATATAAGATTAAATCATATTTCGTCGCTATATAGAAAAGAAGTTTATAAGAGAAAATCGCACACCATTTTTTCTCCTTTTTTGATAATAAAACAAAACTCCAACGATGAATCCCTATTTATAAGATAAAACTAGAATAAAATCGAAATTCCTGGTATTAGGGCTTCTTACCCCATCCAACCGCCATGACAATCTCACAACAGAAATTGATCCATGTACCGACAATAAATTAGGTTTCACAACTTAACACTTTCAATTTAAATCGCCTTTTTTTTTTTTTTTCGAAATTGGATACTTGTTTTAGCTAGCTACTTGCACTACTAGATGATTTATGTGATAAATCACTTCTAGTCTAGTACGCGGTAAAAATCTATTTTGAAAATTAATTATTACAGAATAACCAAGCACGATCAAATCAAACATTACATACAGATATGTTTTGTTTGATTTCGGATTAGTTTTCCATTTTAAGCATCGATTAGTGCAAATCAACCGCAAATCACGCGGCGCGGCGCCTATCTCTTCACGCTTAATTTACACGTACAATTCCAAATTTCCAATTCAATTGATTCCTCTATATTCTCATACACACGTATAGATACAACCCCGCACTTCCATTCTCTCAGCTCTTATTACAATTGATTTTTACGCAGAAATTTGTTTCAAATTTGATTTTGAATCTGTTCTACACTGTTAATCGGAATGGAAGAGCGAATTCAGCCCATCAACGTCGACGCACCACCGCCCACGGCGAAGAACTCCGGAGACGCTTCTAAACCAGAGCCTAATTCGAAGCCAGTGCCGCCAACTCCGTCGACTTATGTAGTGCAGCTCCCCAGAGAGCAAATCCTACGCTATCCACCACCTGAAACGGCAAGCAAATTCCATGCCCTCACACGCGGGAAAAAACGTAGCTTCTGCCGCCGTTGCTGTAATTTCACTCTCTGCCTCCTACTGCTACTCATTGTCTCCGCTGCTATTGCCGCCGGAGTGTTCTACCTCGTCTTCCGTCCAGAAGCGCCGAAGTACACGATAACCTCCGTCGTTATAAGAGGAATGAATCTGACATCAGTACCTTTCATATCACCGGGATTTGACGTCAGTATCAGGGCGGAGAATCCTAACGACAAGATCGGCATATACTATACAAAAAACAGTGCCGTTCAAGTTTTTTATAACGACGTTAAGCTAAGCAACGGCGTTTCTCCTGCTTTTTACCAGCCGAAGAACAACGTGACGGTATTTCAAACGGTGTTGAAGGGGTCCAATATAGTTTTGGGAAGCGCCGTTAAGACGACGTTAATAAACAGGCAGAATGAAAATATGGTGCCATTGGTGGTGAGGCTAAAGATACACGTTAAATTTAAGGTGGCGTCCATGAAAACATGGGAAATTACAACTAAGATCAAGTGTGACGTCACCGTGGATGCACTTAACGACAAATCGAATATTGTATCTGAAGATTGTCATTATAGTGTGAGATTATGGTAGATAAATTTTACTCCATCATAAATTTATTTTCCTTTTTAGTTTATTTCAATTTATGGGTTATTTATAAGAGTACAATTAATTTTTTAATTTTTCAATATAACCTTATTTAATGCACTTTGTTATCCATAAATATGCACTACTCATATTTAAATCTTTATTTAATTTAGGGATATATTAGAAAATATGTAAGTAAAATCTATATTTCCAACTATATTGATTACATTTATTTTGTGAAAATGAAAATGAAAATATATCTATCTTTATGGGACGAATGAAGTAATATTCTGTATTGGATTTGTAGAACAATTTTGATTTTATATTTGTACAACAAAATTCGTGTATAAAAAATACAAAAATTGCTAGAGATAGATGTTTAGAAAAGTATAAAGTGGACTAATCATCTTGTGATTGCGATATCGCAAAATCCTCTTATTGGCCATTTAGGTGTCGAAAAAAGGGCCACATGGCCTGAGTTTGAGTAAGACTTTGTTCTTCTTAGAGTAGATGCTAGCAAGGAAAGGGTTAATATAGATCTTATCATCATTCCACCCTATCGCAAGTGTGACAAGCAGCATAAAGGAGAGTGTTTGACGTGGAAGAATGTTCGCTTCAGGTGTGATAAATCAGGTCACATTCAAATGTATACATTTCTCAATTTGATCATCTAATTCATCCTCAAGCAACGAAAATTTGCTACAACCGTAGGAAGTTCATTTGTAGAAGTACAATACTCATTATGTAGGAAATAATATTAATCATCCTTAGTAGATATCATCAGTCTAGGAGACGATTGATCCCTTAATTTATTGTTTTAACCCCTATTTGATTTCGTTAAAAATTAGATTTTTGGTGAATTTCGATAGAAATTGATGAAAATTTGTGGTTAAAAAGTTGATAAAAACTATGCTATCACATTGAAAATGAATTCTAATAAATGAGGATCAAACAAGGGGATCAAAACACACGACAATTCTATTGAACAATAAATGAGGGAACCATTGCCTGGTCAGTAATATGAATAACATTACTCTAATATAGGACGATAAAATAATTTATTCCACCAAAAAAATAACAACAAACATGTCTCGAAAACATATTGTCACGCAAGTCTTTCGAATCAACATTTCTATAATGCATTTATAAAAGTACAATACTCTATGATTCAGAACATGCAAAATCAAACTACAAAACATATACTTGTCTAGAAATTTTACAGTTATCATAAACCTACAACTTCCCAACATAATGTCCACACCTGTATAAGTATTAAATACATGCTCTATGCATCCCCTTTATTTCCATCTGACAATTGAACATTGAAAGAAAGTCCCAAGATTTTACCTTATTATTTCTTTTGCTCAATAAATCTGACGCCATAATCAATCTGTCCCTATATTCCTAAAAGATTATTTCTTCCTTATTTTCAATACGTACCTATCCAGTATTTGCAGCCATACCGAAAATCTTAGTCTGTACTATAATTTGGACAATATAAATTTCAAGATTGAGACTTGAATTGTTGGTAGTTTTCTTTTGCTTCTTCTATGACCTTCTGGAGATCACTGAACATATTCACGGAAGACTCAGAAAAGTTGTTTAATTGGCCAAGAAACCCTGCCAAGCTCGTACGAAACCGATCAGAACCAGATATCCAATCCTCGGAAGCTTCGTCTCTCAACATATTAATACCTGAATTGTCAACATTGGTTCCAGCTTGAAAGGTACTCAAATGAGAGTGATTTCCACCCTTCCTTTGGTTCTTCTCTTGACGCGGTAAAAAATGAGCAACTTCAGCTGCCAAATGTTTGATAGATTCCACGACTTCTTGCGAAGGCAATTTATCAATCATCTCCAACCAGGTACCACACATGATATATATGGGCGGGCCAAAGTTTCTTATAGGTGGGGGCCTCATCCTTTTGTTCCTTTTTGACTTTTTCTGCTGAAGAGAGACGCACTTGAACAGCCACTTATCTATAGATTCCACGTATATTTTCTGGGCACCAGTCCATTTTCTGAAGCTCAACATTAGAGAGTTCAGTTCATTTTCGAGATAGATAGTAATCTGTTTCCGGGAATCCGACTGTACAGAAAACTTTGTGCTTCGAGGGGGGGCATGAGATACTGATATGATGTGAAACTGAAGCTTGTGGCATTCAAGCATCATGTTCCACATTCTCCTCAGTCTATCAGTAACAAGAAGAGTAAAGCATATGATATCAATAAGCAAAGCCAGATAAAAATTCTAAAAATTAGGGAAACGATGGATATTCTGAGACTGCTAATAGTAGTCGTCGTCATGTAATGATGTAAACAAATTTTTGGGTTTCCGTACACAGATAATCTTTACATATACATGTGAAACGAGTCCTATAAAGCCATACACAGACCATCTTTACGTAGGTCATTTCAAATTGGATGTTCTTTAACCTTATAAATCATGTCTCTCATAGAGAAATCCAAAGTACATCTCAGGGAGTCTCTGAGAACTACTGATTGGTTGACTGCTCTTTTATGGAGGGAAAGGTGAAAATAAGAACTAGACCTTAACTCAATCATCAGTTTTCAATGACAACATTATGTTCGACTACTGGACTTTGCAACAAACTGTTCTTGTCCTAACAAATCATTTGTACTTCATTGAAGCTTAATAGGTAGAACACCACAAGAAATAAGGGTAATCATAAATTCGAATTGGAAGCAAGAAAGACAAACTAACGTCATCAACGGTACAAACATGAAATCAAAAAAGAATCAACAAGATAGTAGTTTTCTTATCAAATTTCTATACTTCCAAAAAAGTTAGAAATGATCGTGTACGTAAAATGCTACAATAAGGCAGCCTGAGCTGAGGATTTATAGTGATCTCAGAGCCACTCATATACAAAGATCATGCCCAGAATTAGTGCACATTTGGCTAATCTTAAAAAAATTACTTATAAGTTCTCGTACAAGTAAATAATTTTTTAAAATAAATACCTTTTTATTGGTCAAAGTTAAGCAAGTCACTTATTTTGAAAGTAACTTTAACCTGCTGTGAAAATGAACGACTTGCGTTAAGAAAAAGAAAAGAGACTTATCTCAAATGTTTGGAAACAAAAAGCTACTTGAAAGTGACTTTTTAGTAACCCATACATGTTAAATTATCCCTGCAACAACTAATTGCATGTGATAAAAAGTCTGAATTGAGTCTCTAGACGGGGTGGACTCACAAATAGAGCTCCTCTACGTTAGAAGACATAACCTGTTTCTATATTTCTACTTGGATGATTCCAAATTTATGAAGTTCAGAATTAATCTCAAATATTCCTGATGAATTTCAGTGACAAATTAATCAAATAAACGGCAAAAGCCAATGATAAATACATACCCATCGATTAACTCTTCAAGTTGTGGCTGAAGCTCTGTATCTCTAATTTCTTCTATTTTCTTTGATATTGAGTCAATTCTATGAATTGCAACTCTAATTCGTGAATGCAGATCCTTGACTACAGCACGTGTTTTGTCAGTTTTCATTCCTTGTGATTCTTGCTGTCTAAGAACTTTACACTTCTGATCAAAATTACTTCTAAGCACCTGAGCAGCCTGAAAAAAGGAGTATCAGGTATCAGTTGATTTCCTCTACTCATTTTCAGATAAATATTACGCAAATAAATTATCAAACTTCTGAAACATATTGTTTTACTGGTCAGGAACATGAAAACTTAACTGTAGAAGTATATGAAGCTAAAATCAATGGAACATAATCACTCATTGACCATACATTAAGAAAACCATCAGTTTGTGTCCATACATTGATGTAGCAAATAAAGAATTACAGTTGAGTAGTCTCTGTCACAGATACGATTGACCAACTAGCTCGAATGAGTAAAGCAAGAAAAATATTTAAACGTTCTCTCATTCATGCAAAGGAGAAATCACTGGGCATCTTGAAATATGAGCTGCATACTTTTTCCTATTAACAGCCAGTTTTTCATTTGAGAAACCAATGGTAAATTAACGCTACATCCAGAACCACATGACACCTATGTACAGCGAAAAGTAATATAAGCTTGTCAAGTACAAGTGCAAAACTCAAACCGCCAGAAAGTAATTCCTGCCGCCTGCCAAAAAAATAATTTCATAATTTTTATTATTATATGTACTAGTGCAAACTCGAACTCTGAACATACCTTAACCTCGTCATAAAGCTTTTTCTCCCACACATATAACCTATCCAAGGTCGAGGCATGACTTCCAGAGACCATACAGAAGTTGTCAAAGAGATTATTAGCAATATCCACACCATCATCTACAGAGTTCACGCCTAGAAGATTCCTAGATGAAGCTGAACGAGGTGACAAGGTCCGGTGCCAAGTTAAGTACTTCACAGAAGTTACTCCTCCGAGATCTGTTTCGTTACGAAAACCAGATGAGAATCCCATAAATGAATAGAAGACATAAGTAATCATTCCATATTGTGCACGAAGATTCTATAAGATTCCACGACCATATCAATCAACTCCGAAATAATAGTTAATAATTAAATCTGTGCCTTGGTTTGCAGAATTTCTTTCTGATTATAAGATCAGCAAAGAATTAAATGTAAAAGTGTACGAGGCATAAAATACACCAAAAGTTGAATTTTTGGCAGAAAATTAAGGAGCAATGTCATGAGTTCATCCATTTTCTTATATGGTAACTCTACTTTTGGAGGATGTAATACATAGGATTAGGGCGAGTTGGATGAAATGGAGATGTGCTATGGGAATTTTATGTGATAGGAAGATATCATCGATGTTAAAATGTAAGTTCTACATCAGTCTAATGCTTTGTGGTTATGAGTGTTGGGTTGTTACAGGATAATATATTCAAAGATTAATGTAGCGAATGAAGATGCTAAGGTGGAGAGAATAAATTCCAACAAGGCGAGGTGGCCCAAATTGAGGATAAATTAAGGGAATGATGACTTAGGTGGTTAAGTCGTGGTTTTGCATTGACCTGAAGATGTCTCCGTGCTAAAAGTGA
>CAIGRP010075852.1:0-11795 GCA_903798385.1 Fraxinus cuspidata | reverse complement strand
GGGGCCCCGCGGGGATCGGGTTTTTCGGGTTTTTTTGCCATCCCTAAATAGTGTTCCTCACAATGCTCAAAGTTGTTCAGACATGGAGGTCCCATAATTTTAATGAAAAGTCTAAGGCTAGAAAAGGTCAGGTTTGAATTTGTTCTAGATTATTTGAAAATTCAATGGGACTGTATCAAACAGGAAATCTATTTACCTTTAACGCTGAGGATTGCTTCAACTTTTTCCTTCTTTTCCTGTGCTCATTCGGCTGGCCGCTTGTCAGGTTAAAATCTTGCAATGGGTGATATTTCACCGAAGCCAGCTGTCCCTTGGCCGCATCCAGCCTTCGTTTTTCACTTCCCTTCAATGATACATAGAGAAACACCAATAAATACTCAGCATGAACATTAGGGAGCTTCTAAATGCACCACATTCTTTTCCTCTCCGCATTTTCTGTCCACACTCGTCACCCAATTAAAAATAGAAGGCAGATTTAGACTTACGAGGGCATTATCATGTCCCGTAATTTGTTGTTCACAAAGTCTAAGATCCATCTCAAGCGCATTGATGCGAGAGTCAACAGGCACATTGCATTGCTGAACCATCTGTTTTTGCCTCCCCCGAACAATCTCCGGCTGCCACACATTTAACGCAACAGAAGCTTGCCTGACAGTATCGAAATTATCAAATACCGGTAACCTTACATAAGTGAATAGCCAATCACAACTTGAAAGTACAGAATACTAGAGTTTATAAATAAAAACAAATAAAATCCCAGTTAATACAAGTTTGCATTTGGCAACAACAAATTGCAGCCACAGTATTCAGATCAGAAAATTTCAGTTCAAATATGAAATTGATCTTTCATGAATTCCGATTCCCTGAGCTGAATTCCACACAAGAGCCTGTATGCTGTTAAACTCGAAGAGTTAAATTGTAACCAAACTAGAAAGAGATTTCATCGTCCTGAATATTGTCACTTCTCAAAACATCAAAGTGATATGTCACAATAAGAAATAACAATCATTCCCATCTTATTTTTCAACAGCTACATGGTCTATAACAGCTGAACTTGTTATACAATCTCTAGGTTGTTCACGGGGGAAAATATTGCAATGGATGCAGCATATCAAAATATTATAAGCACCTCAACAATCTGGATCTTTATTACCTGATCTTGCGCAGATTCAGTAACTCAGCAACTGTCTTATTCATTTTCTCTTTCTCCTCCGAGGATTGAAGCTTTATCTCCCGAATCTTTCTCAAATGCTCAGCTATTTGACTCTCAATTCTCAAAACAACCCTTCTACATGCCAGGCGCTTTTGCTCCCTGTCCTTCTCATATCTTTGAGATTTTCCACAACCCCTTCAGTTATTTACCAATAGAAAGCAAAATAATTCTCGAAAAAAAAAAACTAAAAACAAAAGCGAAGGAATAAAGGATTCCAATGTTTATCCATGGATCAAATAGTTGTACCTTTTCCTTACAAGTGCCTCGAAGAATTTCTGATTAGTGGCTAGTAACTGAAAACTTGAATTCGCTTATATATTTTTATCATTTTTAACCACCGAAAGGGAACAATACAAGACCAAACAGCTGTATCTTTTCCTTCAACATACTTAGTTCTTACTAAGCATTAACATTTCCTAGCACCTTATTGACAGCTAAAACTAAATAAATTCGTAACTTTTCAACACAGATATTCCGGCTACAACGTCAAAATCGGTATAAAAAAACCCAAGAACCTAACCTTTAAGAAATTCAAATAATAGAGCGAGATAAAAAATCAATTATTCTAAGAAATCAGGGGGAAATAATAACATACCTGATTTTATAGAGGATTTTAGCTTTACTAGAAGTGATGGAAGATGAAGCGCTATTATTCTTAAAATTATTATCATTTTTATTGAAATTGGTATCGTTTTGGGATGAAGAGAAATCAGCAAAAAGAAGAGAAGACCAGTGAGAATCTTCGGCGGAGAGTCGGTAGAGGCGGCGACAGGTGATTGAAAGGCAACAGAGATCTTTGTAATTTAGGGTTTTGGATAGGATTCCTAATTCCAGAATTCTTCTACAAAGCTCGTCCGGTAGCACCAACATTTTGCTGTCTGGTTTTCAAGTATTAAGGAACCATTTCCAGATCGATCGTAAATAAATAAAATGGTTTAATAATACTAAAAATTTAAATATTCCTTTTTTCTTTTTTTTTTTACAAATAATATTTAGGGATAATTGCAGCTGAAGCCCCAAACCTTTGAAATACTAGCAAATTTCGTCAAATCTTTGATTTATTGCAGCCGTCCCTCTAACCTTTCTAAATGTTGTAGATGAAGCCCTTTTGGACGTTCCATCCATAATTATGTCAGTTGACTAAAAAATTAATTTTAATATTTTAAAAAGGGGGCAAAGAGTAATTTCATATTTTTCCATTAAATAAAATAATTAAATAAATAATAAGAAGAAGAAATAAAAGAAAAAAACACAATCTTCTCCTCCCCCACAGTTCAAATTTGGAAATGAATAATTATTAGGTTTGAAAGGCCATGATATTAAAAAGAAAATCAGTGAAAGAGATGAAATGGAAATCAAGATTACAGACATTGGGGAATTTCTATTGTGAAAAAATCGATTTTGAGATCGTTTCATTGTTGGCTTTCTTTTATTTATTTTTTTCTTTCTGGAAGCAATTTTTGGATCATAAACTGATTATTATTACAAGAAAATGAGTGGTTAAGAGGATTTATGTGGCGTAAGTGGTTGCTAGATTTGGGGATTTGAGATTTTGGTTTAGCTTTGATTAGAAGAAAAAGGAGGATGTTGGATTGGATTTTTTCTAGTTCAAGGTTTGGGATTTGGCAAGGGGAAATGGTCGGAATCGAAAGTATTTGAATCTCGATTATATTGCACCCATGCCATTCCAGGTACCTGTGAGTCCCACAGTAAGTGGTCCAACACCTGCACTTCAAATCTGTCAGTCTCACCTTCTTCTTGCAGGTGAAGCATCGGTTGGACTGCGCCATCGTCTCTACCTCTGGACACTCCTATAAATCGTCGAGGAAAATGGGTGTGCCACAGTGGACGGCGTCTCCGCTGCCAAAGGCGTGGAAATTAAAGGAGAATCCCCGACGACGGTGAAACAAGAAATGGCGTAGAAAATATTTGGACACTGAACCGATGATTTCACACACTAACTTCACTTCACCACACTACAGTCCTTCCAGTCAATCTCCATTACAAGAAATTCCCTCTATCTTTTACCATTTCCCTNCGTGGAAATTAAAGGAGAATCCCCGACGACGGTGAAACAAGAAATGGCGTAGAAAATATTTGGACACTGAACCGATGATTTCACACACTAACTTCACTTCACCACACTACAGTCCTTCCAGTCAATCTCCATTACAAGAAATTCCCTCTATCTTTTACCATTTCCCTCCACCATACTACCAGTGATTGGGAATCTGCTGCAACTGAAGGAGAAGAAACCCCCCATAAAACTTTTTCCTTTTTATTTTTTATTTTTTATTTTTTTTTATTTTGGTTTTTGATCTAAGTTTTTAATATGGGAAAAAATATAAAATTTGTCCATTTTTAAAATATTAAAAATGTGATCAAAGTTAATTTTTTTGTCAATTAACGAAACTATTGATGGAAGCTTTCCAAAAGACCTTCACCTGCAATGTTTATAAAGGTTAGGAATGACGGCTACAACAAATCAAGAAATTTGGGAAAAGTCTACTAGTGTTTCAAATGTTTGTGGCCTCAGCTGCAATTATCCCTAATATTTATTTAAAAATACCTTTATTTAAGAAGTAATCATTGACCATTCCAAAACCAAAATACAAGAAATTATTAATGGAAAATGGTCTTTTTGAAAAATGAAGGGCATGTTCTCTTTGTGTTTCAATTTTGTGTTTTGAGTTTTGAATTCATTTTGAGTTTTGTGTTTTGAGGGTCCATTTTGAGATTGTTGAAAATGTGTTCTTTTTGACATTTTCAAAAATTGTTTTGAAAACACCAAAAACACGTTTTGAAAATTTTGACTTAATTATAATTGAAAACACTCAAAATGACAAATTTGTCGTTTTGGGTTTTCTTTATAAATTTTTAACTTGTTTTCAAAAACGCGTTTTCGAAAATGGGAAAGAGAACACGTTTTCACTGTTTTGAAAAATCGAATAAATTGTTTTGAAAACGCAAATGACATGTTTTGAAAATTTTGACTTGATTATAACTGAAAACATTCAAAATGACAAATTTGTCGTTTTGTGTTTTCTTTATAAATTTTTAACTTGTTTTCAAAAACGCATTTTCGAAAATGGAAAAGAGAACGTGTTTTTGCTATTTTGAAAAATCGAAAACAGAAAACGGCTTGAAAATAGTAAAGAGAACAAGCCCGAACTTCTTCAAGAACACGACTTTCATGCTATAAAATTGCTTTTTAAAGTGCTTTAAAACACACTCAATTTCATTTGCCTTCAAATTATTACTCTTTATTTCCTTATAATTGGGAAGTTGTAATTTATTTTTTTGGTCTGCTTTCTTCTAATTTGACTTAAATACCAAAGAATTAGATATTGATTAATTTTAATTTTTTGTATAAATAACTATACTCATTTTACGAGGCGCTGACAGTCCTATCACCATTCCGCATACGAGAACTACAAACTCGTAAAACTAATTTTAAAAGGTTTATACCATTTCAAAAACATATTTCTCGAAATAGAAACATTTGTATTCAATTTGAGATAAGAGTGACTAGAACTAAATAATACAATAGATTTGTATGGCGCTAGTTTCACCTCATTATATCGAGTCGGTTCGGAATTTCGACTAGGTATATTAATCGTATTGAACAATATATAATAAAAAGGTAAAAACTAAAGATGGTAAATACTCGTGCTATTACTCTTAACTATTTTCCTTTCTTTGACTACATATTGAGAAACACGTGCAACTCTACGTCGATTGATGACTCTTCCTCGATAATAAACATCAAAAGACATACATAAGTTTGAATAATACTAACAAATCTGGTGGATCTTGGTTAAAACTTTCCAACATGATAAAAACATGAACATCTCCCACCCACACCCTACCCTGTACAGACAGAGACGGAGACTAGTGCATCTATGAACCATTTGATAAACCCCGGTTGATGTGATCTCTACTTATGCATATTCCAATTAAAGAAACTAAGCCCACTGCTGCTCTCTGCAACATTTTCATTTGTTGAATCGAACCCACTTCCGCTTGAATCAGAACTATCATTCGGGAGGACTTGGATCCTATCAGAGTGCTTGATTATCCAATCAGTGAATTCGGGAGAAGATGTCAACTCCGTGACTGCATGCCGAGTAGATTCCTCTGTGAAATCCTTCCAGTCTTCCTTGGAGAACTTCTTTTTGTTAGGTGTCCTGTGAAAGGTTGAATAATAGTCCTGGCGATCTCTTGTACCCCTCTGATTAGATGTTGACAAGATACCTGGAGCAACCAAGATCAAGCACAATCTCTACGTTCGTAAATAAAAACTATATTAAACATAAAGAGACTAGTTCAAGTACAAAATACTATCACTGGGACAATATGTATCCTTTACTTAACCAAAATAATACCATATCATGAAAATTGTATCTACTACTGAACCATATTATCCATAGAAGTTTTCTGCTTTCAATACTTGTACATACACTACGTGAATATATGCCCGCCAATATACAACAAACATATCATTTTGGTGTAAACTATGAAGTAAAGAAAGAGTGTAAAAGGGAGGAAAGGGGATATCGGACATGTACCTTTAACTGGTGAACCAGACCATGTAGATGGACTGTTGGGGCTATTCCAAAGAGCTCCTCGAGTTTTCATTGCTCCAGACCTGCTTAAGAACTCTGCACGTTGCCTAGGGTTCTTGTTAGCTTTTTCGTTACTCCATGACCATGAGCTCCTGTTTCCAGAATAAGTAAATTCTCTGCACCATAATGAATAAATAGTTTTAAAAATTTCTACCAACACGATAATATTATTACACTTACAGCAAATAACTCTTCAAAGTTGAATCTGTTCCTCATTTATGTCGTTTAAAAATGAGTTTATTTTCTCCTCATTAACACCATTAACAACATGATGCAGAGACTACATAGATTAACATAACTGCAAGACAGCTCCATGAAATGCCTCATAATTTCGCTAATAGGACAAGTAAACTGCAATTTTCAGAAACCATTCGCCACATAATTTGCTCAAGTAGGCTCAACAACGAGATCGCGTGAAAATATAAAAGGAATAAAAATTATTGTGTCATGACACAAGAAGGTTATAAATAGAAACCATAGGGGCTTACCTTGGGTGAAGCCACTTTTTAGAAGTAATAGAGTAGTAAGTTGCCAAAGAAGAGCCAAGTAGCAACACTGCCAGAGGAGTATCAAGTGTGCTCTGGCATTGAATGTCACAGAAATTAATTAGTCAAAACAATAGAAACAAAAAAAGGTATACATGTAAAAGATATAATCTGCAAGTTACAAAAATCTGAGTAGCACCACATACTAAAAGCTCACCAGAAGTTCCAAAAGAAAATGAAAAGGGACATTTTAACTATTAATCCCACCATTACAGTCAAACTGACTTGGCATGAGCAAACAGATGAATCTTATTGGAGACATGGGTTGCCATTTCATAAAGTGATATAACAAGTATTTTGTCTGCAAGAATTATTCATAGGTTGATAAACAGAAAATGTGATGAGCATATCTATAAATGACTAAGAAATCAGAATGCAAATAGATTTGTGTGATTATCCAGAAAAGTTTCTTCATCCGTATTGTAGTGAATATGCAAGACTACCATCCTATAAACTTATCAACGTAACAGAAGTACATTGAAAAACAACCTGGAAAATAAAAGTCACGCCAATTATCCGTATCACCCATTTTACAAATTGAGCAACGCCAACATCTATGGTCCCATCTTCTGAAACAACAAATTTCCGTACAAGCCAATATCCAAAACCAGCTCCAGCAAGGATAATTCCAACCAGCAAAAATACAGCCACCTGTAGAGAAATATCTTGGGTATATAATCAAAGCAAAAGAGAAGAAAATAAACAACAGCATATAGTAAAAGAAACTAATAAAAATGCATATGGATTACGGCAATTTTTTTCTCTTTTCATGAAGAGAAAGTGGCAATCTTCCCAACTTACATTTAAATATCATAAAGATATAAATCCGTGTCAACAAAAGATACAAAACTACCGGCCACGACAATCACATCTTTATTGCATAAAGTAACAATCCAAAATGAAAGCGATAAATACTTACAGGGTTGTGCATCTCTTGGCTAATCCCAAAATTGACAAGAATAGAGTTGACAAACTCTAAGAATTGATTTACTAGAAAAGATCCTGCACCAAGCTGGAAAACAATTCAAACTAAGCTAGGCGAATACCATATCTTATAGAACGACAATCTGAGAAAGAGAGCGCAAATGAATACTGACCACTGAACCATATATCATGAGGTAGAAAGCGCTTTTCCTGCCAGTTGGCAACAATTTCATCCCCTGCACAATAATGCAGAAGTAAAGTCATGGCTATTTTAATGGCATGGTAAAACAACCAAAGGTCAACATCACTGACTGCTTAAGAAAAGAAGAGCAATTCCAGAGCACCCAACAAGGAGACCTACATATTGAATGGATGTATACACTTGCAAAAGTGTAACTGTAAAGAAAAGAACTGTGACCATCTAGAATGTGACATAAACAACTTAGCACTTGTTTACCTTTTGGCTCATACAGAAAATACTTAAAAAATACTAACTCTATATTCTAGAGGCAAACAGGAACACACATAGTGTAAATATTAACTATGAATTAAAACTGCAACGTCCACACTTGATGAGGCAGAGTTGGGAAAACCTGCTCAGAAATCAACCTGAATTTCTTTGAAAAAGAATGAGCAAAACTCTGAAGCCACCAAATGAAAGCTAGTAAATATAAAGCAATAAAGATGACATTAAGATTTCCAAAAATGTCAACCACTTAGTGACTAAGATTATTGTCTTTCTTAAAAGTCCAGTAATGCATTTTACGAAAATTTATAGTGCACATAAATGGAACAAATGGTACGATATTATGCATGCATGCATGGAGTTGTCCAATTTTTTGACTATTTTCTATATGAAGTAAAGAATTAAATTGAGAAAACAATAATTAAACAGGTTTTCATATGTCATTCTTCCATTTTCCGAAAGGTACTCCACTTTTATCCAATTTGGCCAACACAATTTCAGCTATTCCAAACAAATTAGTAAAATCCTATATCCACGTCAAATCTAAAAATGTGAATAAACAATCAGAAAAATGTAGAGCAGTACGGTGTAGAGTACTTCAGTATCACGAATAAGATTTCACATCTCACCATACTAGAAAAGAACTGAAGACGAAGATATGTTAAATTGAAAATAAGACAGTTAAAGGTGATTTGTTTATGGGCATTCTCGTGGTCCCACGGAGACGACAAATAAATATTATGTTTCTTTGCCGACTCTCATATGCTATAGCCCAAGAAAAAGATCAACAATAGCTTTTCCACCTAAGATTAGTTATAACCCTTTCCTTGAAGATGTAAGGTACGATAGGCCAAGATGGCCACCCGCATCATCTGACACCCAAATCAAAAGATCAGCATTCTACCCTCCTCGTCTCTCAAGCCACCTTTATATTTTTCTGGGGACTTCCTGTTGGCTTCAAAATTAAACTCTTGCATTTACCCTTGTTTTCCTCTATAATTAAGAATTGACTAAGAAGCCGATATACGACCCAATTCATTAATCCAACAAAGGGAAAGACCAATTTCCGTCCAGTCTAAGTCATATAAATCAATTTTTCTGTCTGGGTCCTCCTTTTTCTACTTCCTTGGGAACCTTAAGGCAATCGATTATTAAGAAACAATATGCTACGGCTCATAGTCATACACGGTTTCAGTAAAACCTCGTGCTCAAAATTTGTAGGAGCCTTATATTCCATAACGTATGAGACTTCTTTCACAGTACATTATGAATGCCACTTATAGCGTAGAGAAGACATAGATCAACACCAAATAAAGATTAGAGGAAAAAATGAGATATGAAAAGAAAAGGAAAAAAGAAGATGTATCATCGTTGAAATGGAAACCCAAGTAACAGCAAATCAAATCAAAATAAATGAAGGTACCTGGAAGAGAAGGATTATGACGACAAGGCAAACTCCAATAGCCATTGAACTGCTGTAATAAAAAGGAACCCAGCTACTAACAATTGGTGCAAGCAGCAATAGTAAAATACCAAAAGCAAGAAAAAGCAGACGCCACTTTTGAAACACTGCAACAGTGAGAGAGAGGGATGGAGATGTCAAAATATAAGACACAGTAGGATTGGACAAAACTCGAGCATAAGCAGACATGAGCATGACCTTCTGCAACAGTGACAGTAACAGAAACAGGCTCAGAAGCAGAAAAGCCACCGACGAACTTCACATCAATGTATTTGTCCTCATACGGTGAAATGACAGAGTTCGACACGTCATTCTGCATGCTTTTCCAGCTATCATTCTCGCAATGACACAGTCCAAGTGAAGAATTCCTGCAAAATGCTTCTTCTTGACGTACAATTGTCTGCTGACAGAAAATTTCAACACGTGAAATGCCAAAATTCAAGGGCAACCATTTTTTTTTTTAGCTTACTTGTGAAAACAAATCTGAAATTTCTTATGAAGTCTTCCCGGAATTGGGACCAAGGTGACATGGCGTGCACTTGAATAACTCCCAAGTTTTAGTCTTGATAGACCAGACACTTGGATTCGTTCGCAAAGCACGACATCCTTATGGTGTGGAGATTCCACAAGAGGAACTAATGACACATTTACCACTTGATTTCCTGCGTCAACACCTGCGAAATATTAAAGATAGAAACGTTAGATATCACTGGTGGATATTACACAGGAAACAACCAAATTTCCAATTTTTCCAAATACTCTTTTATCAAAACTGGTAAAAATTGTGCAGCAATTACCATGAAAATGCAGCCATGCCATGTACCATTCAGCTAATGAATGTATCTTCTATCCAACACTAGAAAACAAAATGTGTTTTACATAGAGGCTCTTTCCTCCTTGTCCCATATTATGTATCAAAGTGCATTTCTTTTTGTTTGATCAACTAATTCGGCAATCAAATTAATACCTCATATTAGTTCTTTAAATTTTTACTATTGCAAACTTTTGGTTTAGTGCTTTCTACATACTTTACAGCTTAGAAAATTCAATCAGACAGATAAAATGAACAATAAAATCCACTTGGAAAGTGTCAACGGGAATAAAATTCAATAAACATTAAAGTTCCAAAAGGAGAATTACACAAACTTTTACCTAGTTTTAATCTCATCTGTTACTATGTTAGAATTAATTCCTTGGTATCCAACAAACAATCAACAACAAAATTCACAAGAAAGCAACGAAATATTTTGAATTAACATAAACAAAAAACACCGATAGTGCTTCATATTAATGGCTCATTCTCTAAATCTTAGGGCAAATCATTACTGATAAAACGCTGAATAAAAATTCTACCCAAATAACGAAAACGGCCATGTTTTTTCAGGAACTTTGGTAGTTACCTACGACTGCAGTCGTGCGAGAGGTAGAGAGCAACGCCAAAAGGTACGACGCATATAATTCAAATTAACCATAAAGTAAAACCACCGAAAATGCTTCATATTAACGGCTTATTCTCTACGCAGACGTTATTATATAAATAAATATATCGCCAAACACACACATAATACTCGAAATAAACATTTTTCGCCAATTCTGTTCTACTAGAATAAAGCCTGAATCTTAGGGCAAACCCTCAGTCAAAATCCTCCACGAAAAACGAAAACAGACACAATTAATAAGAACTTTTGGGAGTTACCTATGAGTGCAGTCACGTGAGTAGCGGAGAGAAACACCAGAAAATATACTACAGTAACAGTAGTACTCATAGAGGACTCCATCACTACTACAGCGTTCCTTCGAGAGGAGAGCGAAAAGAAGCGGCACGTTTGAACTCTGTGCGTATTTATTGGGATTTAATCTCTAAATTTAAAAGCTTGGGGGCCAAGTTCTCGATTGGGGATCTGGCCATGGCTTCCGTAAAGAGAAGAAAAGCGGCTTCTTCCCCACATGGGCCATTTCTAATGGCCCACTTGCATGATATTTAGTTTCATGAGCTCAAGCGAGCTTAAACAAGGTTTAGGCGAAAAAAAATATTTTCTTATCTTTAATATTATTTTAAAATTTTATTATTTTAAAAAATAATTTAATAATTAAAATAATACAAATCAAATTTTTAAGAAATATGATTATTTTGTTTTATTATTTATTAATGGTAGAATAGTTTTTTCACTTTCCTTTGTTTAGCATATATATAGTCTCATTTGCTTATTAAGGGCAGAATGGTATTTTCAATTTCATTTGTCTAGCCTATATATAGTCTCTTTGTATCTATGTTAAATTATCTTTTTGTATTTTCAATTGCATAATAGAGAATCAATGAAACTCTGTCCTCATCTTTTTCTTCTTTATTTTCTTTGGATTGTTTAACATGGTATCAGAGCTAAGTTTCATGGGACATGAGAGGATTTTCATTCAATTTCTGCAATCTGGTATTTCGTTTTCCTTTCTTTTCTGATTTTTCTTATTTCTTTTTTATTATGGCTACTGAACGAGATGATTCGCTTCAGTGTGTGTGTGAGATTGGATGGAAAGAAATATTCGTGTTGGAGTTACGTGATGA
>CAIGRP010075841.1:0-12865 GCA_903798385.1 Fraxinus cuspidata | reverse complement strand
TTAAAAAATTCTAAAATTATATACAATATACTTTGGACAACCATACAAGCAAAATATATCATTTGAATTTCTAATATTTATTTATTTAGAATTCTCATGTGGAATCGTATATCTTAGTAAGCTCGACAATGACCTAGATACTTGAGATTGACTTATATTCATAAACTATCTACCTTTAGCACACGGGACTAATTGGTCAAGTTGAACCGTTCAAGAGCCCACGAACAGCTTGTATTTTTAAAGAAATTAATAAATAAGTCAATAAACGAGGCTCGTAAAAAAAGGGTGCCCAACTTGACACATAGCTCTTCTTAAAACTAGTCTTAGACATCCATGGATCGAGTCGAGCTCTGCAAGCGGCTCATCTCGTTGGCCATCCTACCTCTTATTACTATATGCAATGAATCTCGTTGTTTATAAATAAGAAACATTGTCTAATCTTACTATTTTTTCATATAAGGCCACCTCATATCTTTAATTGTCTTCAAAATTAATAGTGTACTTACTACTTAAAAGTCTCATTTGTATTTCTAAACCTAATACACGTTACCAAATTGCTCAATTAATTAAAATTACTACATAACGCTACCTTTTTTAATATATTATATTAAAAAAGGCGCTTTACTCCTTTTTAATAAATTTCACATTTGGAATCATCTGAATCTCCAAGAGTTTCTACAACGTATAATCCCATTCCAATGACTCACAGAATTATCTCGAATGGCACCACAATCTGGACAGCTTGCAACAACGCGAGTTTACGCATGATTTTCCAAATAAAATATTTTGCAGCTTATAAGTATTATTAAATTCGATTTATTTTTCTTCTCTTTTTTTGCAAAAATAGAAAGTGACAAAATTGACTACAGGTACTAAAAAAATTTGCTTTTGTTCCCTATGATTCTACCATAAATAGCAAAATCTGGTAGCTGTCTCATCTTTTCTTCATTAAATAACTCCATATTAAATAATCAAAACTGACCCTGTTTTTCCTTTCCTTTCCTTTCTCTTCCTCTTGTTAAATCATATAATGGAAGCTTAAAATTGTAAAAAAAAAATTAAAAAATATTACCAAGATTTTCGTTTAATCTCGCCCATGTCGTACTTGTCGAAATACTTTTTTTTATCAATCGAAGGTTTTAATACTCTATTGTACCAATTTATCTAAAGGAGAAATTTAGGCCGATCCGGCGAATAAAGAGGGCTCAGCTAGGTTGAAAACTAGTAAAATTTAGTTAAATATTGCATAATAAATCTGGCAATGAATTGAACTACTTGACAAAAATAAATTTAATGATGGTTAATTTAAATAAAAATTTTAATTCAATTTTGTCCTATACTAAGGTACTTGTATGAAAATGTTTTTATATGATCTAAAAGAATAGGAAAAGAAGGGCAAATCACATTCATTGAATCTGACGTATGTATCCAAAAATTCATGCGAAGACAAAGGAAGCTTACCTCCGAACTGTTTTTCAGTATATAAAATATTTGTTTTATTTCTTGTTTTCTTCTTTCCGCATAACAATTGTTTAGTATTATCTACAAAGTAAATTATAAATTCTTGGAAAAGTTATAATTGAAATAACAAATATTAAAATATATTCCAAAACTAAGAGTATGATTGATCCCCATTTTATTAAATAATGCATTTTTGAATAGTAAATTGATAGAGAACGTGTTTTGAATTTGCCTGTAATATTATTTTATTTAAAAAAGTGTGATTGAAAAAAAAGAAAAAAACAATAGGGATAAAAAAACTTCTAAATAAGAAATAATTGGCGTTATATAAAAAAAAAAGGTTCATTCCAGCCCAAGATGAATGAGATTGGTCCGACCTCAACGACTTTTTGGGCTTGCGTACCAATGTTCTGCTTTTGCTTCTATTTTTTTTTTTTGTAGATTAACCACGTTAGTTTTCTATAAAAGTTCTTCTAATCAGACAAATAAGCAAAATTTTAATCTCATAAACAATATTTAATTTTTAGTTTGTGACATTTTACTAACTCTTTCTCTACTAATTTGTTTTTTAATCTCCCTTAAATTAAAATTATCTTAATATTAATTATTCCAACACATATTAATTTGGCGGTGGCCTTGTCATGTAGTTATTACAACACATAGCAAGCAAATAAATTTATCAAAAGCATGCAATGCAGAGTATCTTTGCCCTTAACAGACACACATAGATGGCAAAGAAGAAAAATAATCTTTATTTTAATTGTTTTGAATTAATTATTCTTTCCCACGTCGTTTTAATTGCCAAGAATCCAGTTACTTCATATTCTCAGTAAATTTAACTTGAAACGAAAGAAATAAGAAAAAATCTAGTTACTTCATATTCTCAGTAAATTTAACGATGAAACGAAAGAAATAAGAAAAAATTATTCGTATCGTAGCTTCTCGTAATAGTTCAAAATCTAATTATTTTATCGAGAATAAAACTCAATTTAGTGATATTGTATAGGTTTAAAATAATTTATATTTCTTTAATATAATAAGTAGCTTTATGTTGTGCTGGTGGAGTGCTGCTTTTATATTTTTTGGCCCTTTCCCGTGGTTTACATGTTACTGAAAATAATATATAGTAGTTAAATTAATTGTTGCTTAATTAAATTGTTTTTGTATGGATTAATTAACTTCATTATTTTATTCAACGGTCCATGTCCATGCGCTCCTCGAAACCGCCGGTTTTGTGAAACTAGGTGCGCGACCATCTCGCGTGTGAAAAAAGTTGATTAAAATTAAGTCGAAATCATTAATTAATTTTAATCACGCATTTTTTAGATTTCACAACCTTTTAACGGCATGTTTCATCAATTTTTATCAAAATTTACCAAAAACTTTTATTTTATCTAAACTACATAAGGATGATATATGTCAGTGGGATCGGTCGGATTGATATTTAATTATTGGCGTGAAAGATGACTTTAGCCCTTGTTTGAGCCTCATTTTTCACAAAAAATGAATTTTGTACTGGTGAATTTTCGAAAAAAATGTATTTAAAAAGTAAGGAAAAATTTTGAATTTACGTTTAAATTATTTTTCTGGTAAATGTGATTAAAAATGAGCTTGAAAGTAAATGGATTTTTGGATAATGAGACTCGAATATGAGCTAATTTGTATATGTCAATTTTCTCGTCTTGATATGTTCAACGCAATCAACTTCAATTTACACTAAAAATAATAAAAGTGAAAATTACAGAAACTAAGGGGTTGTTCTCTTTGTCGTTTTCATCTCGTTTTCTATTTTCGACTTTTCAAAACAGTGAAAACATGTTTACTTACCTATTTTCAAAAACGAATTTCCAAAAATGAGTATAAAATTTACAAAGAAAATTGAAAACGTCAAAAATGTCGTTTTTTGTGTTTTCAGTTAAAACCAAACCAAATTTTTCAAAACGCGTTTTGGCTGTTTTCAGTTACGTCACAAACAAAAACCACTATCATCGCCGCTTGCACCACACCGCCAAACCACCTTCTACGACGTCGCAACCCAAAACCACCGCCCCTCCACGGCCACAACAGTAGAAGAAGCTAGCGACGTCGCGCCTTGCTCGTCGCGACAAATCCACCGTGGTCTTCGACGACGATGGCCTTGCGTGGGAGACGAGAGAGAGAGAGAAAAGAACAAGTTTTCCAATTTTTTATTTTTGAAAATAATTTTTCAAAATGACAAAAAGAATACATTTTCAACANGGAGACGAGAGAGAGAGAGAAAAGAACAAGTTTTCCAATTTTTTATTTTTGAAAATAATTTTTCAAAATGACAAAAAGAATACATTTTCAACAATCTCAAAATTGACACTCAAAACGCAAAATTCAAAATGAATTCAAATCTCAAAACGAAAAACTAAAATACTAAAAGAACAGTTCCTGAGTGTTTTCAAGATCCCAATCCATAATTAAGAGTTACAAGTTTTTCTTTAAAAAATTAGATATGATTAAAATATTAAATAATAATAATATAAAATTAAACTAACCCACCCACATAACCCCAATTCAATTACTTCACATACCTTATATCATTCCACCATCTTCTCCATCTCTCAATCTTCTCTCTATCAACTACTTTCGAAGCCGCCACCCCTTTAGGCAACATCCATTCTCCTTTCTTGTATCACCGCAACGCTGTGCCGCCACCACTCAGCCTTGCAACATTGTCGTGTTGTGTCGAACAACATTACACCAATCCTCACCACTGCGCCGCATTGTGCCACGCCACTCAATCTGGCACCATTGCTGAGTTGTGCCACCATCGTTTAACCTTGCATCACTGTCGTGTTGTGCCACTCCACATGGCATCAACCCCCATCGATTGTGTCTCTTCTTTCACGCTATTCTACTCATCAATTTATCTTCTACCCATTTTTCTTCCTCATCAACGGTGCCAACGCAGCGACGAATCCATAGCGCTGAGCAGCTGTTGTGAGCGGCGAACTAGTCGTCGTTCATCACCGAACAACGCTTGAGTTCGCCACGCATAGCGACAATCGAGAGTTTGCCGCACACAGCTGTGCGTTGCGAGCTTTACGCGGTAAGGAGTTTATGGTATTTTTTGTGGTGGTGATGGTGCGCGAAGCACTCACAACTAGTGTCAGTGTGTTTGGTGATGCCGCAATCTAGCAGCGATGATGGTGCCGGAGTTTGGTGTATGGTGGTGTTGTGGTGGTTTTGCATTGCTATGGTGGTGGGTTTGCATTGATGTGGTGTGTGGTGGAGGTTTTGCATGGTCTGGTGAGGCCGTAGTGGTTGTCGTGGCGGTGGTTGTGTGATAGATGGGATAGGACCGGGTGTTTGTGACCAATAATTGGTTAATTTGTCACAAATAAATAATGTTACCTAAATATGTGATTGTAACTCACAATTTATTAAGTTGTGATCGATAAATTAATTGTGACCAGTTAATTTGTGACATTTGGATCAGTCGTGACCACTAAAAATTTTGATTTTGTGATCGATGAATGATCTGTGACTTGTCCATAGGTTAAAACTTTTAGCCCAATCTCTAAGGGTTTAGCTTTAGCCTTTTTACATTGGCCTATCAACTAAGTCCATGACTTAGAGCATATTTGACAACCATTTTGGTAGAAAAAAGAGTTTTGAATAGTGATTTTTAGGAGAATGTATGGATAAATAGTATGATATAATTATTTATATATATTTAAAATATTTTATTGTGTGAATGTTTAGTTAAAAATGCCCCTTAGCAAACCATAAAATAAATTAAAGAGTGTCAAACAAAAACTTAGTTTTTAAAGTCTAATCAGGCCGAAAGCCCATGGATACCCCTAGAGTGAATGGAGCAAAGCCTATCTATTTAGTAATATGGCTAATATTGGGCCGGGTTGGACAAGTGTTAAAACAATTAGTCAAATCTCTACGGTTTTACCTCTAGCCTTTTTGTATGGGCCTATTAACTAATTTAAGCCTTAGTTTTTAAGGTCTGGGAAGGCTCAAAGCCCATGGATTCTCCTAGAGTGAATGGAGCAAAGCCTATGTATTTAGTGAAATGGCTTAGGATGTAGACAGGACCAACACCACTTTCCAATTATTATTTTCTATATATTATTGTGGTCGATTTAATTTTAAGATTGATTTCATCACTTTTAAAACTTTGAAAGATGTTTTTAAGATAATTTACTAAAATAAATAAAACCGAAGGTAATCGACAAGAAAAGGGGAGGCCAAGAAAGTGCGTTCAATAACTTGTTGGGCCTATGCATAGCTGATCCGTGTTTTTACTTTATATTATTTGTTGACAGTTATTTAATCTCAAATATTTGTCGAGAATTCTGGTCAAGAGATATCAAAGTGGAATTTTGGGATTTTTCTTTACAGTTTCTACTAATTATCATTTTGTTGTACCATGTCCAAGTTCGATGGTAGTAGTGGAGTATTGTCTGTGGTTGTTGTTGTTAAGAAAACACTCAAGGATCATGTGATCCATTCTTAACTTTTTGAAAAATGCTTCATTAGGGATTGTGAATGGTTGATCTTTTGTTTTTTCGATTTCGATTTTGTATGAGCAAATTAGAAGATTTGAGAAATAGTTACAACTGGTTTAATTCGTGCTCAATAGCTATGAAAAACTGAGAAATAGTTATATGTGGTTTAACTCGTAGTCTTTGAATAATGAGAACCATGTATCATCTACATTAAGAATTCAAGTATTATATGGTTCATTAGTTCTGGTCATTTAAAGAACCACACATAATAATGACTTACAAAGTAAATCTATTTATCATAAAGAAATTTGTCGTTCTTGACTATACTTTACCTTAGCCACGTCAACGAGTCGAGCCGAGTCACGAGCCAAAACTCAAAACTCGGGCTTGGCTCGAACAAAATAGGTCCGAACTTTTTTGGGCCCGAGTCCAGCGAAGCAAAAACTCGGCAAAAAAATGAGGCGTGTTTTTTTAAAAATTCGTCATAAATCTAAATTTTTTTAATGGATTGTATGTATTATAAATAATAACTTAATATTAACGTATAAAAAATAAATTTTAAATTTTAAAAACTTTTTAAAAAAAATACTGCCTGCAACGCGTCAGCTGTGGTTGACATTGCCTGCAGGTAGTTGTAATTTTTTTTTAAAATACTCGACTCACGGGCCGGTGCGAGCCACTTTTATCCAAGTGGGATAGCAATTATCTTCTGCGTGTTCATGGAGTTTCGAAATATTCAAATATCTCATAGATAAATAGAGAGGTAGAAATGTCTAGAACGAATCGCACTTCATATAATTTAGGATTCCATTGATGAGAAGGGAGTGGAAAAAGCTTGAACCCAATTGAATTTATAAAAGAGATGTCATTGCTCAGCAAATAGGTTGAACGGGGACAAGTTTGTCGACCGTATAAGTACCCTATTCTTTGAGAGGGTAATGCCAATCTATTCTCGACGCAAGTACAAACTCGACTCTTCATCGCAACCTCTTTTCGATGTAGACGCATGGATAAAAGTGAGCGAAGAGCAAGTAAAAGTAGCATATTTGTATTTGGTCATGCCACTCCATGTAAGCGATAAAATCACTACATTCAAGAGAAGCAAAAGAGCTCACACAACCTGAAACAGTGAAGAGAATAGATATCATCAAGAGATTGACTCACACGAATTGTTCGTGCAGCTCCCAAGGTCCCATGCTTCGAGACATTTTTTTCCCTTTCTTAAGTTGGCAATTCCGAAACAAGCACACACACGTTGATGGATAGGATGATGTACAATACCAGCATATGATAACGCCATTAGCACACTCTTCGATAATATAGATATGTCCTAACTATAGACGACTTTGTCATGTCATACGAAAAAGAGAGTACGCTCGATACTTGACATTAAGAGAAGAAATATGAATTGGTGGATGATATTAAACTTGTCGACAAGAAATGAAAAAGATGATGCAATGAGATATCCAGCAGCACGATCGGGACTCGTTTTTCACAAATTCTTTTAACTCCCTTATCTATTGTGTGGGTATGAAAAAAAGCTATGATGTTGAGATCTTTCATTCCATAAAGAGGTTTCTTAGCCTGTAACGTAATAGGCTTCTTAGTCTCAGACTGTGTACAACGTAAGAGGTGATCGTAGATTAGTCAAAATTGTAAAGTCAAAGACAGTTCATTGGAAAGCTAAGTTTGACTTTTTTAGGGCTTGTTTTTGTGCAAATCTAGGTAATGGGAATTAGAGATCCAAGAACCAATGGACAAGATCCATATTAAGAATCCGAGAACCAGTGGGTAGATCCGTTAAGATTAGTTCATATTTTTCCAGGTATTAAAGAGGAGGAGAATCGGAAAAATGATCAACAATCTTCCTTCAGTAAATATTGGAAAGGCTGGATGAAATTTAGTTTTTGCCCACCTTTATATATCTGAGCATGCGATTATTCACTTGATCTTACCGAATTATACATGTTGCGGGAAAAAAAATTGTGTTTAGGGATATATTTTTTACTGTGAGATCGAGTGGTTGAACGCGAGTTTGAAAAAAATATTTACTTTTTTAGCCAATTAATTTAGTTCATTTAGTCGCACCTTCAACTACTCCTACATTAAAAGAGGTAAAGAATCGTTTGCTCGCGTTAAATTCAAGTACAAATTTAAAAATTTATATTATGCCTTAAAATCTACATAATCTAAGCGTTAAACATTTTGTTGTAAAAAAGTTAATTTGAAAATTATAATACGTAACTTAAAATTTTCTTTACTTTTTAGTGTAATGTAATTTAGCCTTACTGGAGTTATTAAACAATCATGTGACATTAAATGATAAGTGGAATTAGATTAATAATTTAATTTCAGATTTCATTTAGTTTATGATCTAACATCATATAGACGGAACTTATAATCTCAATGGAATTAAATAGCATTTTTTTTATTTTTTAATTACATATTTTCTTAAAAATCACCATTCAAAATTATATATATATATATTTTCGAATAATGGTCGTGAAGAGGGGGTACGTTTGAACACATTGAAAAGGATAAGTTAATACTAGAGGTACTTTTCAAGATTTTGCTTGGAGATGGGAAAACCATTTCTTCTCTCTGTATAAATACATGACACTGGAATATACACTTCTGGGAGACAGATGGGGAAACGCATTGAATCACTCTGATAAAAGTGATTAAGAATTTACACCAGATAAAGTAAAAGTAAAGCAAAGCAAAGAACACCTCTTTTGTCCTTACCCACCCTACTCTCTACCCCACCCCACCTTACCTCTCTGTCTATTTGTCAGCTACTGTTTAAACTTGGGTATTTGGGCTTGTTCCTTTTTCTTTCCTCTCTTTTTTTCCTTTTTTCCCCCCTCTCGTACACTATTGTAGTAAAGTAAATAATGCTACTTGTAAGTAATAAAGTTACGTAATAATTTATATACAAATGTGTTAAGAAGAGTGATAACCTTGGTTTAAGAAATTCTGATCAATCATATTTCACCATATCGTTTATGTAAATTACTACGTATATGTTGGAGGAAAGAAAGTCGTATACCATCCCAACCTCAACCTCAACCTCAACTCAAAACACCAACCCTACCCCACACCACCCAACCTCTTTAGTCCTTTTAATAATTTTTTATTCCACTGAAGAAACGAAGAAAGGACACCACTACAGCTGATTTTTCTTCCATTCCCCTTTAAATTCCCCGTGCCCACGAACTGGAAAGCAACAACTAATAGAAAGAAAAAAAGTTATTACAAATTCTCTACGCCTCTTTCGCTAACAAGTCAATCTCATACATCTCCAAGATTCTTGAACATTCTTCATTTACAAAGAATGGATGTAAGTGTAAGCTCTATTTTTCAAGTAATTTGCTGGGTAATTTTCAATTTTTTTATGACTTTTAAGCTCTTGATTGTATAGGAATTTTACTTTCGGAGGAGCCATGTTCCTGCTTTTGGTAGCTGGGATTGCAATGATGATCTTCCATTTACACAGTGCTTTGAATCTGCAAGAGAAGCTGGGGTTTTCCAGTATAGCTACTCCAATGAAGATCGAAATTTGTACGTTGCCGGAGATTTGTACGAGAATGATGTTGTTACTCCGGCCATGATTGTTGTTCCTCGCCGAGTAAGCCCCTGTACCCCACCTCACCCACCTCACTTCCATGTTCTGCACAATGTTAATTATCAAGACTATTTTTCTGATTTTTATAATACAGGCAAAAGGAGGTTATCCTCAAGAAAAAGAAGCGAAAAAGGAAGCAGCAGCATTGGTGGCGTGTGACTACGATAGTGACATGAAAGCACCACCATCTCCTGTCACGGCAGCGCCACTACCAAGACCACCACACAAGGCGGTTGATGAAGATTTATACAAGATTTCGCCGGCGCTCCTCCGCGCACAGACCAAAAGGGTAAGCCCGCTGCACCCCCTTCCGCGCCACCCAACCCCAGTGAAAAAAAACTACATGTATTTCCAGGTTTAAAGATTACTTTTTTATGTGATTTTTGACTCAAATTTTTTCAGAAAAAAGATCATTAAAAGCAGTAATAAAGATTAATATTTTATTTTGGGACCTTCCACCCTTGTCTCCCAAAGCCATAATCTTTTGCTTTTTCTCATATATTTATAACTTCGTTCAAGGAAAGCAGTTGCTTTTAGCCTAAAATCTCAGGCCTTAGACTTCTACATTAAACAATCTGATTATCTGCATTGTGCCAGTCTTCACTTTTTTTGGGTAAATTAAAAGGTTTAATTATAAGCAAGTAAATACTAAAATAAACATGATTTTATTAATCGAAGTGATGGACGAAATAGTTACTCTAAAAGAGGATTATTTATTAAGACATGTTTCTAATCAAAAAATTACTTTTAAGCTCTGTCAAACATGGTGTTAATTCTTAAACAAGCAACTTAAAGTTTATTAATTTGTTGCTTTTTCTTTTGTTGTGCAGAAGAAGGCGTGGGGTTTCTTTTCAAGCTGTCTGCTGCCAGCTCGTGTCTGTTAAAGATGGTGAAAAGCTGATGGGATTCAGTAAATATATGCAAAAATGAGAGAAAAAATCTAATTACTGCTTTTTAATAGCGTGCAGAGGCAAGAAATTGTTGGCTTCAAGAAGAAAATTAATCATTATCATGTGATAATGATAAGAATTAACAATTCTTGTTGTAACGACTGTTTTGAATATTTTTTACTATTGGAGGGAACATCTTTGGAATTTTCGACCAAATTGCTGGTGAAAAAAATTAGGGGCTGTTCTCTTTGTATTTCATTTTTGTATTTTGAGTTTGTATTTTGATTGTCCATTTTGATATTGCTGAAAATTTTGAGTGTTCTTTTTTACATTTTGAAAAATTATTTTGAAAACACCCAAAACGCGTTTTGAAAATTTTGACTTAATTATAACTGAAAACACCCAAAATGACAAATTGAGTTTTCTTTTTAAATTTTTAACTTGTTTTCAAAAATGCATTTTCAAAATTTTGAAAAATTATTTTGAACACACATAAAACGCGTTTTGAAAATTTTAACTTGATTATAACTGAAAATACTCAGAACCACCAATGATGTTTAGAGTTTTCTTTATAAAATTTTAATTTATTTTAAAAAATGCGTTTTCACTGTTTTGGAAAATCGATAAGAAAACGACTTGAAAATATTAAAGAGAACATGCCATTAATGTCTCATATTATATTTATTATAAAGTGTTCACCAGGGGTGTCAACGAGGTGACGGCTATTTTGCCATTCTTAGTGTTTACTACTCAACTTGTTCAATATGTGCTCGATGCATGTTAGAACAATTCTTTGTTAGAAGTAGGGATTAAGATTTGAACTAGAAAATCATTTGCTACTTTTTCCAATATTATCAAAGATAAAAGCAAGCAAAAACTAGTGAGATTTTGGTTAACATTATGCAATTTTACGGTTTCGAGGGCACGTTTGGTTAGACGTGACGTATAAGTTAGGTTGGGATTTGCATCTTCGCTTGATTCTTACCGGACCAAATATTGATTGGATTACTTGAACTTGTAACTACACATGTTAAGTGATTTCAAAATTATGTTTAATTTCTCTTCCAATGAAACAATATGCTTATATTGGTGTTAATTAGATCAATGTATATCTTAAAATACACGTATTTGTGTGTATTTCTCTCCTAAGAAGTCTTTTTGCAGCGTTAGATTCAATGGACGACCTTGCTAAGATACAAAATCAAGATGATAATAAAGCCCCGTTCGAGAGCCATTAATTTCTTGTAATGCATTTTAGAATTGTAGATTAATGAAGAATGTATGGTTAAAAAATAAGCAAAATTTACTGATGGGGGTGACAGAGTTGGTGGAGCAGGTGAGCGCGGAAATCAAAGGTCACGAGTTCGAATCCCCTGGCAACACTTCCTCGGTCGAGCCTGTCGCACAGGACTTGCCTAGTGCGGTTTATCTCTCCTGTGTGGTTTGCGGGCTATTGCACATGGAGCGAGGTTTATCCAGTACACAATCATGAGTAGCGGCTGCGGATTCCTACGTAGAAAAAAATATTTTATTATATGAATGTGTAGCGGAGAATTGTACTGTAATAAACAATTTAAAATTTTAAAGAATGACAAACATGGCTAAACTAATAAAGAATACTCTTTCTTTTAATTTCTTTACAATTTTGTCTGTGGTAGAATACTGTATTCATTGAGGTTCTGCCTGATGTTGCAGACTTGCAGCGTAGCCTTTGAGGAGATGCCCTATGTAGGTTTTTTTGATTTTGGCTTTCTTGCACATGAAAAAGAAAGAGGACAATAGGATGGGGGGAATTGACCCATTATGGAGAAAAATAAACATTTATTTATGAAATAAAAATGAACATGTTTATAAGGTAATGAAGCCATAGCAACTTTTCTTGATACCCAACATTCTTCTAGTCAAACTTGGTTTCAACTTAATCATTTGAAAAATGCTATTTCATCATCACTAATTTTAACAGCAGTCTAAATTACAGTATTAATGACATTAAATTATAAATTCAATTAAATGAATAATATAATTTCACATATAATTGATATATCAAATAATGTGACATAAACTGGTACTCTAACACCACCTATACTATATAACACTGTTCTAAATATTTATCTCTGTCTCTCTCTCTCTCTTAAATCAACCATTTCCCTTCTTCCGTCTCTTTTTAACTTTTTTATAATAGGAGGAAATTTTCCGATGAGAGAGTTTCTATGGACCTAAGTCGATCCTTATCTAAGAGGTTCTAATCCCATCCACTGAATCATTTTCATTTCATAGGAAATTTGCTTGCTTCCCAATATGTACAAGCAATGATCATAGGAAGAGATTTCGCAATATGCCCCTTTGAATTTATCTATATCCTAACTATATAAAAGATGCAGTTTTTATTTTACACGCGTCGA
>CAIGRP010075839.1:0-29105 GCA_903798385.1 Fraxinus cuspidata | reverse complement strand
CCCAAACCCAAAGGTAAGAAAGGCCCAAAATTGGTGGAAAAAGGCCTGCAGGCTGCTTTTTCTTCCTTCTTCTTCCTTCTTCTTCTCCGGGGCTCCGCCGGTCCGCCTGTTTCTTCCGGCTGAAGTACTGAACCTGGCAGACCCAGCACGGGCGGCCGCGGGGGCTGGCCAGGTGCTGGGTCCACCCCTGCTCCTCCGTGTCCATGTGTACGTGATGATGGAGTAATTACTCCCGAGACACGTAATAAGCAAGTCATTACTACTAATGCAGCAACCACAGAAAACACCACCAAGAAAGCTATTAGAGGTGTATCCATCACGACGACGCTTCAGGATTCAAGCTCGAGACACCTTAAAGATCTTGTATATCTGTCTGTCTATCTATCTACATATATATACACAAAGCATTTCTGAAAAGGTCAAATATCTATACCAATACGAAACTATGTTCCTTCGATGAATTTATCTTTAAATTTCCATCAACTTTCGTTGATAATAGTATTTTGATTAGTCTTCGTAACAGAGTAGGAAGGATTAAACAGATATGGAATTTACTTTGATTTGTAAAGTCTTTTTCTGTTTTCTTTGACTCGTAATCTAGTTTTTCTGTTTTTTCATTACTTTGACTAGTAATCTTTTTTCCTGGAAAAAAAATTATTGGAGGTTACCCAATTTATAAATTGGTTTCATATTGGTTACTCTATTCCAGTTCATATCATTTTAATCATCAAAGTAATATTTTTTTCAATTTAACCATTCTGTCGATAGCCGTGACCAAAATTAATGGTCAATCGTTGTAGACAAGGAAAACTTGTGTGAATGAGTTAACATTGCCTTTCGTAATACTCTTTCAATTTGTTAATTAGCAAACCAGTTGGCACTAAATCGGGCATTCCACTCTCATAGTTGAAGCAACTCAAATAGTTCATCAATAACTTACGAGTTTAGGAATGAGGTCCCAATGCCCAACCCCATAATAAATAATTTGCCTGATCGATAATTTATTGTATTCTTATGCACTGTATTTCATTAACTAAATGTTTTTCACTTTGGAGACCTGATAAATTATGAGTATGATTTGCTGTGGATGATGTTTGATCCTCCAAATTTTCAAGGCCCACATTTCAACAATCATGCGGGATTCACACTTTGTTTTTTTTCACTAGAATACCAAAATTTTAAGCTGTGATCAACTTGAAATAAACTTAAATTTAGTTTTTTTCCCATGTTTTTATTTCTATTTTCATCGTATCTTTTGGCCCCTACTTTTGTATTATTTTGAAGAGTATTTTGAACATTCAATTGAATCGGACAGAACATACTTTTCAACTATTGACTAAGATGTGAGGTTTTTTTTTTTTATGGGACTCGTGTTTAAGATAACTTAGCATGTGTTTGGCTAAAGTTACTCTTTTATTAAAGTTAAACTTTAATTTTAATAATACAATACTCAAAGCTATTACTTATTATTGATTATTTAGTCAATATGTATATATTACAGACTATTAAGATATAAACTGGTTTCAACTAATATATGTTCATTCCTAGAAGGTTTGCATGGTATTACCACTAGGTGTCTTTTCAATAACTTTTAATCAATTTGTATACAATGTACAACAACCTATAACATGGAGAATGATTTAATGTCGGACACAAGAATTCATAACCAAATATGATAGGTTCAAGACAACACATTGATGATACTCAACCAAGACTTGTATTAAGGATCTTTTCGGCACTACCACTTTTGCTTCCAAGAGGTTCCTGAGGAAGCTTAGCCTAATTTTTTGTTTGTAAACTAGTTTGTAAAAGAGCTTCTTATTTCGGATGTGATTTATCATATAATTAATCAAATGAGTCCAAAATCAACTTTTGAGTCTCAAAATTTTTTTCCCTAACTTCTCAAAAATCTTGCTAAACGACCAGTGTCTACGAAATTCTAAGACATGATATCTTACCTTCACACAAGAGAAGTGACAACATGGAAATCAAAAACTTCCAAATTTGCTGAGAATTCAAATGTCTTATCTAGTTTTTCGAATAAAGCTTCTTGTACAAAAGCAATTGACAAATGAATTAACAGATACACATGTGCATCCAATGATGGGTTGACTCATGTGTATCTAACAACCCATCTGTCAAAAGCTTCTGTACATGATAGGAGCTTGGTTTTTTATAACATTAATGAAATGGGTTCAAAAGTAGTTTTTGAGTTTCAAAAGGCTTTTTTTTTTATCCTACGTTTACACAAACAAGGTGAAAACATGAAAATCAAGAACTTTCAAATTTGTCTAGAGTTCGGATGTCTTATCTAGTTTTGACACCTCCCTGCTATCAAAAAATTATAATTCTACTTGTACAAAAATGTTTGACAAAAATGTTGATAAAATGCCATATGGTGACCCCCTATTGGGGGGCGCCTGTGGCTGGGCCCCCGCCTTAGGTGCCCCCCCAATGGGGGGCCGTCATGTGGCATTTGTCAACCATTTTTGTACAAGTAGCACAACTAATCAAAAAATAGCAGTCTTTTGGAGAGAATGAGTAGTTTCGAAGAGTTGAAATCAATCATTAATTTTATCCATCTCTTGATGTCAAATCACGCCCTTAATCAATTCTCACTTGGTCTTAATTCTTAGCATTTCAACTTGTACATTGTGAATTAAACATAAAAAAAAAAAAAATTAATTTTTAATTTTTTGAACATATGTTAAACAAGTTACTTTATTTTAAAATAACTCATATTTTATCTGTTTCCATTTACTCAGTAAAAGAAATTGATAATTTTAAAACATTTTTTCTCAATTCTAATTATTTCAACAATTCTTTTGATTAGTAACATTTTGATGAATAACTTTCAATTTTAATCACTTCCAACATTACTTTAACCAGTTGACACTATAATGACACACAAATTTGAAAAATCAATTTTATGTCACTAGCTAGATGCTATCGACAATATCTTCCATCATTTTTTCTTCGTCGGTTGAATGGAATTAAAATGATAATTTCCCTCTCAATACAGAAATAATAAAATGGAAATCAAGTCAAAAGAATGACCAATAATATCACCTAAAGTTGGATGAACTAGGAGCTTTGCGGCAAAAAAAAAAATTAATAATAATAATAATAATAATAAATAAATACTATATATATATATATATATTATTCTTTAATTGTTCAATAAGTAACCACCACAGATTTTTTGAAGAACCACAGACAGCTTTTACCAATTTTTGCCACGGTGCTGCAAACGTGTTTGTATGTGCTGAGGATGTTGAAGAATCGTGCCTGAAAAAGTATCCATTATCAATTGGTAATATTCTAAGAAACGTAAAAACGTGTTCAGTTTATATAGGCGTTTAACAATGGCTGTGGCAACGCGGCAACAGTTAACTAAATGAAGAGAAGTATGAAGTGATTCGACTTGTAAAAAGTTCACGTTCGTTTCTAAAAGGTATGCTGAAGGTATTGTACTCTCATAGCATTTTTAATAGATTCAATAAATTGCAATGTACCTCTTCGGGGGTGGCCGAGTTGNTGATTCGACTTGTAAAAAGTTCACGTTCGTTTCTAAAAGGTATGCTGAAGGTATTGTACTCTCATAGCATTTTTAATAGATTCAATAAATTGCAATGTACCTCTTCGGGGGTGGCCGAGTTGGTGGAGCAAGTGAGCGCGGAGACCGAAGGTCACGAGTTCGAATCCCTTGCCAACATTTCCTCGGTCGAGCCCGTCGCACATGGCTTGCTTAGTGCGGTTTATCTCTCCTGTGTGATTTGCAGGCTATTGCACATGGAGAGAGATTTACCCAGTGCTCACTCACGAGTAGCGGCTGCGGGTTCCTACGTCAACAAAATAAATAAATAAATAAATAAAAATAAATTGCAATGTAGATACAACTAAATCAGTTTGTCACGAAAAATTTGATATGCTTGTTGACATCCTCTCACATGTGGTGGGACCCACGACTGACCCATATGAATTAAAAAAGATCCACAATAACAAACATGATGAATGATTCGAGATTTTAGCCCTTTTTTGTGTGTGTGTATTAATTTTGGCGATGGTCTTAGCATAGTAATATTCCTTTTTTGCCCCTTTTCCTTTGCACCACAGAAGACAGAGAATTAAATCAAATTAACGTTCACTCTATAGATTATTCAATTCAGTTCCATGTATTTAGTAGTCATGCATAATAAGTATATATAAAAAATTTTAATTAATATACATTTTTCACACATTAAAATGCACCATTACCATGTAATCAAAAGAAAAACTGTCATATTCATATTGCAACATAATTTAGAAATTAAGTTGATATAATCATATTCTTATTTCGTTTTATATGAAAAAATATTAATAGGGACATTTTTTTATTTTTTTTGTCTTTTCATAATTAATCACCATGCACAAATATTAGAATCTTGACTCTTGGGATGACATGCCTCTATTGTTAAAACCCTTTGGTGCCACTGGTCTTCTTCATTGCAGGGATCCTTGTTCATCATACATAGGTGTTGGAAAAATAACTAAGAAAAACGTTAATTACAAAAAAATTCGTTAAATACTCGGTTTTAAGATTTGATTGAATTAATTATATTTGCATAATAAATTATACTTTAATCACACAGAAGATAGCGGAAATTACCCCCAGATACATGATTAATTCTGATCTTGAAAATGGATTGTACAACTACAAGCTCCAACTCCTTGAATTACCAAGCTTAATTCCAAGTTCCAACCCATTTTCTGTGACATTCTTCAATATATTTAGATTGCACGAGCGAGTGGGCACTTTTTTTTTTTTTTTTTGCCAACATGAATTCCAACTAAACTGACTAGGATCATGCAAAGAAGACAGGAAACCAATTTCTCTCTCTGCATGGTGGGTGGCCATGCATATTCTCTCTCTGGAAGACAGGAATAATAAAACTCAGTCTAGGGATGAATCCAAGATTTTTGTTAATGTAATGAAATGAAATAAATAATAAAAAAAATCATTTTTCCGTCGACGATTTGAAATATAATTTTTATCAACCATAGAATATAAATCTATTTTTTCAACGAGTTCTTGTTCATGAAGTGTTGTACAATAGAAATTGAAGGTTGATATTCAGTCAATCTATCATGAAGTGTACTTGAACTCGATTGGTTTTTTTTTTTTAAGAAAATGAAAACTATGTCTTTTCTCTTATTTTTTAAAGATTATTTAAAAATTATGGCATTTAAAATTGAATACGTGTTTATTTTCTACACATTTACAAGAATTTATTAGACATTGCCTATCATTAAAAAAATGAATTTCAAATTACAAAACCAAATTATGTTATTGCAAAAAGAGGTGTTTAAACAACAATTAATTAACCAACAAAAGGCAACTAACCAAAATAAGTTTGAACAAGAACGAATGAGGCCAATCACTCAAACAATTTAAAAAAAATAAACAATTCCAATTAACAATTCCCAATAATCAACAATAATTGGTCCTAATTAATAGTCTTAATTAATTGTTAAAGAATTTAAAAGTTTAAAATAAACAACTCCAATTAAGAATGAAAAATTCCAATCAAGAATTTCTATTATTGCTTCTGAAACCTAAAATAAAAATTCAAGGGAGGAATGATTCTTGTGGTTCGAACTCGATATCCTTGCAAAGAATTAACCTCATATCGTGGAAAATGAAAAAGAGTAAAATTAGAAAAAAAAATGATAAAATATAACAATAAAAAGATAATTTTTTTTGAAAATGAGTTCGAGGGCTTCTAATGATGAATAATATATGAAGTCAGTGCCAAATTCGGCTAGAGGCAGAGATGCTTCTATAGTTCTATCGATGAATTTGTTGACCTAGAAAATTGTATCAATAACGTGGCCAACAGATCCCCAAAGCTTCTCGTGTTCCCGTAATTTGAATTTGCTTAAAAGGTGGGGGGAGGGGTTGCTCTTGGGTAGAATAAGATGAGTGTATGCATCAAGAATATTGGATTGAGAATCCAAACTTACATTAACCTTAAATGACAGTAAGTGTGGGCTTTATACACGTGGCTTCATCAGATTGACTAGCCTTTCTTGTTACACGCATCAATCAATTAGTCAATCATGACATTAAATGCTAAGACCCTCCGCACATGTATAAGCACTAGTTTATGCAAGTGAGATTTGACCGTGTAGGTGTATAGAGGCAGCGTTGACAGTGAATTGTCTATCAATCACTTCTCCACAAGATCGGTTAGGGATCTCTCCATCGCTTCGCCCGAACTAGCTCCTACACAGGGGTCTATTCAAATGAGGTCGGCCGAATTTTGGTTCATATGAGAGGTTACCGTCCCTGCTCGCAACAGGGTCATCTATGTTGCCACGTAAGGTAGGGGCCTCAAATACGCCACGTAGGGAGATATTATTTATGTGAGTAACAGAATTCATTGACTTGAGAGTGAAAATGAGAAAGATATAGGAATTTTAGGAATTGGAATGCTTTTTGCATTTGTCAAGAAAAGATTAAGTGGGGTTAGATTTAGGTTAGGACTTGGAGTGCATTTTTTTTTCACGGGCTGCAATTTTTTTTTTGGACATGGGCTACGTATAAAAAGTAAAAAATAAAATGGTTCAAAATTGTAACTGACTGACTGGGGTTGGATTAGACCATCCTTTATCCACTTCTGAATTTCAATTCTACTAGTGCTTAGTGTTGATCTATGTGACAACCGCATGGACTGATATTAACACCAATGAAATTGAATAACATTACTTATTATATTATTTTTTTAAAATGAGTACTTGTGTATGGTTTCAAAACATTGATCAATATTAAGAAAAAGACAGATATAGGGTAAGCAAAAAGAGGAATTTGACTGATGCAAACAGCCAGAGAGGGCAAAATAGTCACCACCTTCATTTTGACGCTTAGCTGCTTCATTTTCAATTTTCCAGTTAATTATATTGAATTTGTGAGTATAAAGCTATAACAGCTATTGTATGTTAGACTAAAAATCGATCTAATACTTAAGGCAAAAAAACAGATTGAGACAACTGAATGCCCATAGATCATACCTCCGGCCATTAGTGTCTTTCCAGAAGCTTTCTTTGTACCAGGTATGGTGCTTCTAAGCTCTCAACACTCCTTAATTGATAGAGTATCTTGTATTTTCGGTGATCGAGTTCAGGGACCAAACCCATCCATTTATATAGCCACAACTCCCATCAAGTTATGTCTTATGTTACCAATTTTTTTCAATCAATGGTGGAATTAAAACTCATAATATTGAAATTGAAAACTCCATGAATGTTGAACCATCAATATGACCATTGAAGCCGTGGGAATGTGAAAGGTCTACAATCTCCCACTTGGTCCATACATTCAACCTAATGTCTCAACTCAATTCCATCAATTGTCTTTCTAAAGAAACAAACACATGAATCATGGCGATGAGTCCTCTTATAACGAGTAGTATCTTCAATGTATTACAATGTATTTAATTCTTCAAGAATTATTCTTTATATGGTAATAATACTTAATGAAAAGACCATATGTCTTATTCTTGGTCCGACATAAATATATTTTCTCAAAACATTTAAGGTGCAGGTGAGAAAATATCACAATAAATAAGAGTTTCATACAAAATTGTATATATACAATTACATAGTGGAACCAAGTGCATTTTTTCTACATAATTTGATATTTTATTCTAATTAATCATATAAATAAAATAAAAGTTCATGTAGGATAAAATTTATTATATTAAGTATAATTATTTACAATTTAATATCCTTAATCCTTATGTGATCCCCATCTTAATATATAATTCTATTTAATTAAAGATGTTGTGGCTAATCCACAAATAAATAAAACTATATACATCACCAGAAATTATTCTTTTATGCATAAACAATTAACTCAATATGAGAATAATAGCATAATTTAAACTAACATGTTATGATTATGCACAAAATATTCTCAAAGACATTACAATTGCATAAAATTTAACTTTTCTAAAATTGCATGTAATAATTTAAAATGTAATTAATACATGCAAACTAAAAATGAGCATAATTCATAATTTAATACATTCTAAAATTGAATATATTATTTTAAACATAAATAAATAACATATCCATTCTCAAGAATTAAATTATGCACAATTATTCCAAGTATAAACACGTGTCCCAGAAAAAATCTTGCCCAGCAGTACAAGTGAATATTCTGGCCCAACTTAAAAATGCATATTATTTCCAAAATGGCCCTATATGTTCGAAAAATAATCTTCAAAATCAGCCATTTACACGTGTAGGATCTGGCCCAATTATAAATTGCACAAGGAAAATTGGCCTTTTGAAAATAATATGATTATGATCCAATAAATAATTGGATATGATAATCAAATGGTCCAAAAATTGATTCCAAAAGGGAATGACCCATTTAAACATATATTGATGGCCTTACAAATATGGCCCAGTAAACTAAGTATCTTAACATTGACTACAAAAGGGTAAAACACGTATTTGAAAACAATACACAAACAGTGTCATCTTCAACCTCACGCTTGGTAAGTTTTGACATTGTCCTCCCCATTTCAAATTCAACCCTCCCAAATGAAAATCTCAAGTTTACAATCATACAGAAGTTATAAAATTGATTTCTTGAGAAATTTGAAAATGGATTTCCAAAAAAAAAAAAATATCAGCCAGAAATAAGTTTTTTTTTTTTAGATTGCTCCATAAACATCAAGGCAAAGGTTATGATATGCTCTGATACCAAATGTTAAACTAAAATCAATCCAATACTTAAGGCGAAAAAACAGATCGAGAAAACTGAATGCCCATAGATCATACCTCCAGCCATTGGTATCTTTCCGGAAGTTTTCTTTGTACCAGGTATGGTGCGTAACACTCAAGAATTTTTAGGAAAATTTTAATTTGTTTTATGTGGTAGCTTGAAGTTGAGGGACTAAAATGAAATAAATTTTTTTTTAAAATTTCTTATTTTATTTGAGTCAAATAATTAGTTTTTGATAGTGCAAAGATTAGTATATCAATATTTGATTCTTTTAGTAGGTTTTAATTAATTATAAGTCTTTGACTCGGAAAAATGTTGAGTTGGATAAGTTAAACCCAAAATATTGAAGTTTATAGAAGTTGTTATTATTAGTATTTAATTTAAGTTAAATATCACCAACTTTTAAGATTGGCTTGCACGTGTGCTTTAGTCTGGATACAAACAAATTCTTATGTGACTTGTATATTTATTCCAACAAGTACATTGTCATGATAACCCTACTTTTAACTATTGACATTTCTATTTAAATACAAATATATAATACAAACTCTATCACTTTGAATGTAATAGATATTAAATATGTATTTTATACAAATTTAAGTACATGTGTCATAGTATGATTTGTTTTATCAAGATTAAATTCATATCCAAGTTTGGTACACGTTTTTATCCCATCACAATTGTACTATGAATCAACTACTATTTTTTTCTTATAAATAGTGTACCCATGTCCCACAATTCACTATCACAAAATTTTATACAACAATTTTTATATAAAGCAGCTGTAAATTTTAAGTATGTATTATTATCAAAAGCTCATTTGATCAATCAAGGTAATATACTCTTGTGCAAGTGGTTCGTTTCCTTATGCTTTTATATTCAGTAATTTATGCATGAATTTTCAGTAGACCTTCGGGTTCGACCTAACGAAATGTGAAATCTTTTGAGAATTCAAAACGAGAAATGATTGGTATCTCGCTTGGTCATCAGTATACTCCATAATGAGAAATGTGGTATGAATTGTTAATGTTATTGTTATATAATTATGCATGGGAACTGCATGTATCTTACTGGATATTTTTTTTAAATACTCACTCTTATTATAATTTTTCAGGTTAGTTAGGATCGATTGAAACTGTGACGAATGGTGCAGCGGACTGCCAAGGGATTTCAACATGCAAAAGACACTAAGTTTTTCCGCTTATAGATTTATTAGTTTGATTTGTTCAAATATTATTATTGAATTAGTTAATTCAGAACGTAATTACTTTTTAAAGATTTGATTTCATGATTTAAATTTAAGTTTATGAATGTTCCAATATTTTGTTTATTAAAAAATTCTATATTTTATCGTTTCGTAAAGAAATTGATATATTGGTAATACTCCAGTGTTTATAAAATTTCGGGGTGTTACATGGTGCTTACAAGCTCTCAACACTCTTTAATTGATGGTGTATCCTGTATTTTCGGTGATCGAGGTCAGGGACCAAACCCATCCATTTATATAGCCACAACTCCATCAAGTTATGGACCAATTTGTTTTCAATCAATGGTGGAATTAAAACTCATAATGTTGAAACTGAAAACTCCATGAATGTTGGACCATCAATATGACCGTTGAAGCTGTGGCAATAGGAAAGGTCTACATTGTAACATAATTTGATTTTAATACAAAATTAATTAAGGAAATTGAAACCTCCTCCATCCGAATGCTATATAAGGTGGTGTTCTCCTCCTTGTTTTACACACCAAACTTTGAGAGCTCTCTAAGTTCTCTCTAAGCCCTTGTTTGGCCCTATTAAAATTTTTAATTTTTTTTCTTAACTTTAACCACACATTTTTCAAATAAAATAATATTACACATAAATCTAAATTTTTTCATTATTTTTCAACCACATATTTTTCCATCAATCACTATTCCAAAATTTATAAATTCTCCAAAATGGGGACCAAACAATGATTAAATTTCTATACTCTCTCTTTGTTTTCAAGAACCTTGCTCTTAGTATGTTAGATAATTAATTTTTAGCTCGGTGATAAAATTATGAGCATTCTTAGTTCGCTAAAAGTAGTTAGTCAGTTACTTTTAACTGTTTTATCTTGGGAGACAGACGTCATTTGTCGTCTTACATTACGGTGAAAGACGAATTTGTTTTAAAGAATTTGTGTACAACACAAGTCTCGTGTTCCTTTCAATACCGTTGCTACGTCAACAACAATTTCCTCTATTTTTATTGTTACTTTATTTACTGTGATTTTTTTTCCATTATTTTATTTATATAATTCCAATACTATTTCTAATTTCCTTTTTGGTATTTTTTTTTCCCTAACATATTACGGCAACGTTGTGTGTCCTTTTAATTTTTCAAATATCGCATCTTCCATTTGGTTTCCATTTTCATACAACCTTACTTTGGGAGACCTTTGTGAATTGTTGTATAAGATGCTATGTTATCTTGATATGAGCACTACGTAAACAAAATCTTATTTAATTAATACATTCAAAATATCAAATTATCATATATAATCGAAAGAAACAGGATCATCATAATCAAAAATAGATTTTATCGCATAACAGAATCCGGAAATTAAGTTGTTGCAATCACACCCGATTCTTGTTTCTTCAACTGAGCAGAAAAATCAGATAATAGAGAGAACTTTCATTGGCAAGCATATTTTGTTCGATAGCCTCTAGTTTCGAAACCCTTTGTGTTTGTCTCTCTGACTGGTTTTGCTGACTCTTTGGCTAACACGATCGGTACTCCAGCATGAGATCCGCAAAAATATACACAATCAGGATTCTTCTCGCATCGTGGTCTCTGTGCCGACACCTTCATTCATAAAATCATGAACGACCCAAACACGAACGAAAATGACTACAGTATCCCTTGATAATGAAACTAAATAACAATAATATTTCGACAAAAGTGACGTATTCCCCAATTCCATTGCCCACATAGCCAACAGATGAAGGCCGTATGCCTCCACTCCAGATTTGTCAAGTGGCATATCAGAATATCAACAACCGCCCCCACCATCTCCCCCTTCCCTGCAGCCTCCCCCGCCCCCATCATCTCCCCAGCCCCAACCATCACCATTCACCAACTACCTCACTTTCTTCTACTGCACCAGCATCAGCAGCACCACTAGCTTCGGTCCCCTGTCCTCCTTGTTTACGTGATGGAATGATGTAAGCAAGCCATTATGTTCAATGCAGCAATCACTGAAATGAACACAAATAAAGCTATTACAACTGCTTCCGTCACTGCGGGCTCCGCGGTTCAAGCTCAAAAACTCATTAACGATCTAGTGTATATAATATATACACAAACCAATTTCTTAAAAGGTCAACTATGTTCCTTCCATGAATTCATCTTTAAGTTTTCATTAACTTCCGTTGATAATGCTATTTAGCCCAATTGGAATTTCAATTTAAGTGACGTTAATGTAACATTAAATGATAGGTAAAATTAAATAAGTTATTTAATTTCACATTTCATTTAGTCTATTATCTAGCGTAGATTAAGATTGTAACCCCAGTCACGCTACGAAGTATTTCTTTATGTATTTTGATTAGTCTTCGTAATTAAGAAGGATTAAGACAGGTTTTAATTTACCTTGGCTTTTGTATTTTTTCTCTCTTTCCAAAAAAAAAGTCACCAGAAAAGGGTAGTAGTACTTTTTTGGAAACTATTTACCAGAGGTTACCAATTTGTAAATTTGTTTGATGTTGATTATTGAACTTCAATTTATATCATTTTAATTCAAATATTTCATGTTGACCATTCTACTGTGAGCAAAAATATTGGTCAATCCATTGTGGCTTGTGGAATTCTCGAACCAGCACTTGTTTAATATTATATTAATGGTTTCCTTAGAAAAGGAAACCATTACGAATGAATTAAGATTGACTTCCGTCGTTCCGTTTCAATTTGTTTAGCAAACTATTAATTTGATATCAAACAAGCGCTAGATCTTTATTTTTTGCTCTCAGTAGGAGAAATTCAAGCAGTTAATCGATAGCTGGCAGTTCGTGACTAAGATCCTTATGCCCAGCCCTTGTATCTAATCATTTTCCTAAGGTTACGGATCTCCTCGAGTATAATGTTTCATTGACATGAGATTTTTTATTTTGGGGACTCAATACAATTATGAGTATGATAGGGCGAGTACTATATTCATTTTAGGGACTCGATGCATTTCACGAGTCACGTCGACCAAGAGTTTACTGACTGTTGAGTACCAAATGGTCAAACTGAAACAAAATTGTAATTTGAGTGATAAACTTGAAACAAATCTAAAATTATATATGACCAGGATGAAAAAATAAAAAATAAAAAATTGTAGGTTGAGTGACCAACTATGATATTTTTTCTGTTTTTATCGTTTCCACGTTTTCATCGTAACTTTTGCAGTTTTGCCCTCACTTGTCTTGGTTATTTTGAAGAGTACTAATTTAGCCTATTCAACTGAATAGTTGAGAACATTTATTTATTCATTTGTAGAATAGGATTCCAGGTTTATTCGAAATAAGTCGTTTTTCAATTATTACTTAGAGAAATTTTCCATGGATCCAACAAAGACTTTTTCACTTAATAAAAGTGCGTTCTCTCATATCCTTTATGTGACAAAAATTCTATTTGGTTAAGTCAATATATTATGAGCACGTTTGAGCCTCATTTGATGCAAAAAATGTATTTTAGAATAATGATTTTAAGGCGAATATGTGGTTAAAAAATAATGAAAAAATTTGGGTTTGCGTGTAATATTATTTTATTAAAGAATGGATGGTTTAAAATAAGAGAGAGGAAAAATGTATTTTTAAAATAATGGATACTAAATAAAGGCTAAATATGTAAGCACGTGTTTGATCCCTAATTTTTCCTCGTCATAATGAGAAATATGATCGTTGCAATTCAAAAAAGCAACTTCAACGATCATATTTCTCATTATAATGAGGAAAAAAGGGGATCAAAGGAAGCTTAAATATTAAAGTCAATATTTTGGTTTGTCGCGGAGAGTAGATCATATTCTTTCCTAGAAGGTGTGCCTACAATACTGTGTACTCTTATAGATGAGTGCATACATATAGAAGGGTTGCTTGTACTCGTAGATCATTAGGTTTCTTGTCAAGATGCTTAAATCGACTCATATATCATATAAAATAACTTATCATTTAGGATGGACACAGTGGCAAAGTTGAGCGGGGTAGGTCATGGGGGTGGCGACAACTCTGCAACGTTTCGAATATTTCTTTAAATTTATGTAGAATATATGAATGATACATGAATGCATTGCTCCTCCAACGTTTTTTCACCCTTTACGGTGAAAATTCTGCCTCTGCCCACTGGTTGTACATAAGAATTCATAACCAAATATGATAAGGTCAAGACAAAATTATTCGGGCTCTGTCACTTGTAGTAAATAAGTGAATACGCAATTTATTTAAAAAGCTAAAAATAAAATAGATAATTTAAAAATGAAACAAAAAGAAACATAAAAACAATGAAAAACATCATCTACAAAACCCACCCCACTAATCCAGACCTGCGCCACAAGATTTGGGTGGGGGGACAGGGAGAGGTGGAGGTGGTGCTCCCGGTTGGTGGTGGAGGCGGCGTGATAGCATTTGAGTGATGGTGGTTGAGGAAGATGACAATATTTTCTTTTCTTTTATTTTTCTAATTTTTTTTTTCAATTTTTTGTTAATATTGTTTCAAATTGTTTTAAGTTGGAAACTATAGATAGACCTCTTCACCCTTGTAAAATTTGGACGAGTGCATTTCACACATGCCACTAACAAAATTTTGGCCGGCAACCATCATTCGACCGCATATTTTGTATGAGGCTAATTAGGGACGGTGCTTCCAAAATTTAAATGTTTGGGATCTAGTCGTAACTTTTGCGAAGGTTAGGGATCCTGGTGCAATTTTTCAATTTGTAATTATGTGAGAAAGGTGGCTTATGCGAGATGAGGCTATATTTGTTGTCCCATTTTTATTGTTACCTTAGTTATAGTCAAAATATATATTGATACATCAAAAATTATAGTGTAGACATCGATATACAACAATTAACATGGAGAATCATTAAAGATCGAACATAAATACTCATAAATAAATATGACATAAGTTCAAGACAAAACAAGAAGTTAAGAACAATCAACTCGACAAAGATAGGAAATACTAGTCTCTTGAAATTGTTAAGACCTGATAATCTACCTTACACGAGAACTAGCGTTATGCTTGGAAATATAGCCAATCGAGAACTATAGAAAAACCAAGATAGTCTCTAATCTAGATAACTCACTATTTAGGTTAATTTACACTAGAACTTGGTTGAATTTTCTTCTCTAGGTGTGTTTGAGCCACATTATTTTAGAAGAATATATTCTGNGTTCAAAAGTATAAATACTCCAATTACTTAGTAATCAATACGTATAATTAGATTAGACACGAACATCGGCTTAAATTCTTTTAAATGTTTCTTGACTCTTTATATGATTTCAATTAAGGGTGTGTTTGAGCCACTTTATTTTAGAAGAATGTATTCTAGAATAGTAGATTGATGGAGAATTTGTGGTTGAAAAAGAATGAAAAGCTATTGATGTGATGAAAAATATTTTTTTATTGAAGAATGTGTGGTTGAAAATGAGTAGAAAAATAAGAATGAAAATTTTAATGTGTACCAAACAGGGATTCACTACATTATCCAATTATTTTTATGTCCAGCCTATATATTAAAGCTGCTAGGCACCACATACCATAATCAAGATTGGATTGGACCCCATATGTGTCTTTCCTAGAATAAGATTGAAAAATACTGAAAATGAAAAAGCTAGTAAAGATAGCAGCCTTTCAAAGAAAAGGAGTGTCCTTTAATTCAGAGTTCGCCAAAAGTAGTTTCAAAGAGTCTGAAAATAATCATTTTATCCGATTTCATATTGTTATAATTAGCCATAACATGTTTGCATGAAATTCATAAATTGTTCCCACTGCTGACTGTCAGTCAACTCAATCCCACGTCTCTTCATATTTTGGTCTAAATGAATATTATTTTAAATAAAATTTTGCTCTATAAATATATAGCCTTGTTTGTACCCTATTTTGAGGGAAAAAAATGTGTTTTGAATTAGTATCTTTTGAATAGTGTGTGATTAAAAAATAAGAAAAAAAATTCGATTTATATGTAAAGTTATTTTATTAGAGAGTGTATGACTGAAAACGAGTTTCGTAAAAAATGAATTATTGAAAAAATGGGGCTCCAACAAGGGCTCAATTTTTAGAGATGAAATATATCATTTACTTTAACATTTACTTATTTACTCAAAATAAAATTCTTTGATCGATTAACTCCTAATTGCATTTATATTCAAAGAGGGAAGAGCGAGATAAATGCCAATTGATAAATGTCTTCAGCTTACCTAAATATGTATTTTCAATCGACAATTTCATCCTATTCAATTTTCCTTCTCTTGAAAAATCATGATAATTGCCTCATCAATACTTAAAGTGATAATAAAAGGAAGCATTCATGATATAATTGTTTACAGTTTGATAAAAACTAAAACAGATATAACACAAGATATATATAAGGACTATAATTTTTAAACCAACCGCTCATCTAACTAGCGAGATCGCTTAAAAGAGCAATAAACAATTAACTCAAATCACAAAGATATGTCGTGGCAACATCCTTCAACTTATTTAGGAAAGACCGTAAATTGAATATCAATGAACGTCCATATTCAAAGAATATTTGAACAAATACCTCCAACATTCTCAATTCTTTTCAAATTGATCCCTTTAAAACTTCACAATTTATGTTGAAATCATTTTGCTTAAAACACATGCAATTTTTTAAACCTTTCTTGGAGTACAAAATAGTGGATTTGACACAATTCAATTTCAACCTCTTAAACGTGCTCCCCTTTAATTGATTAAAGTTCAAGATTATATATCTCCATTTATTTTTTTCACAGCATGCAAACACTTACACACATAATCATGGAAGAAACAGGCTTTAAATTCATGTTAAAAAAAAATAAAAATTTAAAAGATCTTGCTAAGAGATCTCGAATCCCCCAATCCCAATTCAATTGTCGCTTTGGATTGATTTCATTTCATGCATAATTAATATGTACTTTTCCCTAAAAGAAGAGCCAATGCCAACTATGAACCAACTCTTATTCTTACAATTATTTATCGCTCTTTGTTAATATTAATGTTTTTTTTATTGTATTACATGTACAACACCAATCAATACTGTCCTATGAAAAGCTGGTCCACAGATTCCTAGTGTCAACACTCGATTGTTGAAATTCTTGGCCTAACTATATTTTAAGACCCAAGGAATCTAATCTCCTTTCTTTATAAAGGGTGGTAGGTTGGATTTTTCATTATCTTCTACTTTGTACGATCCTCTCATATATATTTGTCCATGGTTTCTTGTTTATGTACTAATATGTCGCTAAGATTTGGATTTCCATTTTAAAATGTCAGTTTTATTAAGAGGAGTAACTCAAATTCTTGAGCAGATAAATCTTGAAATTCGTGTGTTCAATTTTTTTTAGTTTTAATAGGATCGAATTGCACTTTGAAGTTTAAATGGCTCTGATACCATGTTAAGATTTGATGTCCCATCTTAAAATGTCAACCTTATTAAAAAGAATAGTCCAAACTCTTATAAATTGGTCTATATTTTCATCTTTATTTGATGTGTGATTTTATCTCTTAACATATGTACTATTTTATAATTATCGTATTGATCAAGTTAAAAAAACATACTATGATTTTTTTTTCTTTTTTAATATTCCTTTGGCAGTAGCTCCGCCCTCTAGAATGATAAAGAGATATTTATTAATAACGAAGTCACTCATATATCCTTTCGGTGATATATGGTTTTCTTTCTAAAAGTATCATATATAATAAATTTATTTATTTTATTTATATTTATATTTGTAACTTCAATCCATTTATTCATTATCATTCTATATTTATTATTTTATTAAAAAGGCGCGACATGTGAACTTTTTGAGATTTATAACGACCAAAAGCAAAGTTAGAATTTTTACTTCATCTGAAAAATATAAATTAAAATACTGTATTGTTATATATTTATATCTTGAATACTACAAATCCTTTCCATTAACATCTAATCGTAAAATTATAGTGAGGGTCTTAATCTTTACACAAAGTGCACATTAATGAGTAATCATCAAATCTTAACACCATCGTCTTCAACCTATTATTGATGGTGCAGGTTCGAAAGTCCGTCAATGTAGAGCATTTCTAAGAAACTTTTTAAAAGTGAAATGCTCTCTATTTTTTTAAAAATTACATTTAAAATTATGTTACAAGAAACTGATTAAATTTTCATTTTAAAGCGGAGAAATGTGTTCAAAATATTCTTCAATGCTCCATCTATTGACCCAATTAAATAGTATATACAAACAAAATAGAAGGAAATAATATAATAATTTGAAGGGAAGTGGGTAAAAATAAATGATAGAAGAAAATAGAACCCTATTTTGAAGAAAAAAATGTATTTTGAAATAATGATTTATTTTTAAAATGTATGATTAAAAAATAAAAAAAAATTACCGCTTGTACGTGCACTGCTGTCAACATTACATCTGGACAGCGTAAGTGGTGAATCACCGTGTATAAATAGATTTACTGATTGGGAATTCTATGGAGGGAGATTCCATGATTCTAATACTTGGATCTTTGTGATTTCAAGTTCCCAGGCCAACTAATAATGACATAAGAGATAGGAAAGGACAGTCCATCAATTATATGAAATTTATTTTTTCTCAAATTTATTTTCAATCAAACATTCTCTCCTTTATAAATAATTTTTTTTTATTTTTACTTTTTAACTACACATTCTCCAAAAATTCACTATTTTAAAACTCATTTTTCACAAAAATAGAGTTCAAACAAAGTCCTCAAAGAATATAAAAAATAAAATAATATTTTTTAAGAATTAACATCGATAATTAATTCTTTAGTATTGATTTCCCATTATTAATTAGTTTAATCAAGATTATTTAATTGTGTGTTTAAACTGGACATGTCAAAATGTTTACATACTTTTTAACCACACATTATTCAATAAAATTACTATTTCAAAATTTTTTACAAAAAATTGGGTCGTACAAGAAAAACCGATATGTAAAGTGAATAATATTTTTTTAAAATTTTGTTTTCAATATTATCATCGATGCGCAAGTGAAATGACTCACATTAGGATAAATGAAAGATTTGATATATCACATCATACTAATCAATCCAAATCTAAAACTATTAAAGAAGAAGAAAAACTAAACCCTTTTATTTCCTTTTAGGGTATTGCTACTTGTATACTTTGATGTACTGCCCCATCACAAATAAGAGGGATCCACACTCAATAAAAAAAATGTTGGCCCCTTTGTGCCGAAAGGGGGGGAGGGGGTTGTACACCAGGGTGTCAATCTTGGTATCGGTGTACAAGTAGCAAAACCTGATGTGAATACACATAGTAAAGAATTACGAAAATCACGATTAGATTGAAATTGAACCTAAGAAAGGCAAAGTAATCTAAGTTTTGAATTTGATTCGAAAAATAACGAATCCCGCTCAATTGATTTGAACGCCACTAGAATAATCTTGATTTAGATTGAAATTGAACCTAAGAAAGCCAAAGTAATCTAAGTTTTGAATTTGATTCGAAAAATAACGAATCAATATAATCAACAATAAACAAACGACATGTTGACCATTTTGATTGAATATTTGAGAATCTCGCTCAATTGATTTGAACGCCACTAGAATAATCTTGATAAATTCGTGATTTGTCCAACGAAGAACAAGAATTCGAAAACAAATTTGTTTCTCAATAAATCTCAATAATAATGTTGTGTTTTACAATGAAAAAAATGAATCATATTTATAGGGAACCCATAAAACCTAGCTATTTTGGCAAGTGGCTAGGCCTCTACCCATTTGGTGAAATGATCTTGGAAAGTGTCCTTTACAATGAAGAGAAGGAGTCATATTTATAGGGAACCCATAAAACCTAGCTAAAAACGGAATTTAAGGCTCAAATATATCAAAAAGATTCCATAAAAAAGTTTTAACTTAAATAGAAATTGATGTGAAAATTTGAAAAAATTAGAGCCGAGAATGAACTATGTGGCCTCATATGGTAAATTTATGTAGTAGCATAAATCAAATAAAAAGCCCCCAAACAGTTTCGGTATCCATGCATGCGACCGCATGCATAAGTGTGTTATGCGGTCACATAACTTCACTCCTTAGCTTCCTCGTCCGCTGCTTAAATCACGTTGATCCATCTGATTTCTCCTCTCAAGCCCAACACGAAATTTGTTCATTTGCTTGTCATGATCAGTGTTTCGTCCATCGTAGTTTGAGCCATCAATCACATCGCTTCTTTAACCTACTTTGCTCTCGACCGTGTAATCGAACTTCCTTCGATAATCAATGGATCCTTTCCCGAACTTGCCTTTGACACGCTCGACTACGTGGTCACATCAAAACCCTGCATTTTAACACTTACCAAGCTTATTATCCTCATATATATGTATATTTTTTTAATTTAGTTTAATGTATAAAGTTGTTTAAAATAAAATATTTGTTTTCTTCATACATTTTTGCAAATAAGCGAATAGATTTACACGCCAATAATAATATAATAGACCAGTAGCTAGCTAGAATTCCTCTAGATGCAAATCAAGTGGACATAAAGTCATGAAAATAAGCTGAAAAAATCTAGGGGTCTTGACCAATCAAACCATAAACAGTTTATATTCCATTGTATAAAGAATAAAATTAACAGAGAATTAAATTACAGTTGGCAGTGTCAGTTGCTTATTATTGTTAATACAACTCAAGGTAAAGAAAATAAAAGTAAAGTTTAAAGAGTAAAGCTGTGACACAAACATAATTTACAGTCCAAATTATAAGTCTTGAAAAGAAAGCTTGGATTTTACATGTTCTTAAAAGAATTTTCAAATGGAACTATGGAAACACACACCAAATTGTGATGTATGTACGAACTTCAACTGTGGGTTGAAAAATACTATTGAATAATACATGTTTTTATAAACAATTGCAACACATTTTCTTTTGAAAATAAATACACACGTCATATTTTTAAGAGAAAATTGTACTATTATTCTTTAACTTAATTGTGGTATTAATAAGTTTATAGCCAACCACAGAAAAAGAACAAGTTAACCTTTATTTTTTATATTATTGGACAATCATTTTGCATTGACATAAATTGACAATTTTTTTTGTCAAATTGTCAAGTAGCCATCGTAGAAACAAGCCTCACTTCAAATTTTCGATCATTGGTCCAAGATTAAAATTAAAATCTAGTTTCGGGAAGTTAAATATTTTAGGGATGCATAATAAAGATTTAGACGATTTTCATCATTATAGACTAATTTTGCAATTACAATGAAAGAATGAAGAGCAAATTGTTTACTTTAAACGTTGAGGACCACCTTGCTACTTTATTGATAGGTTGGAAACCAATTGTGTAATTTTGTCCATTTAAGATGTTCGAAGTTTTAGATGACTTGTTCAACATGAAATGTGACTGCGAGACAACATTTTGCATAACATTCTTCAATAAAATAATATTACGCGCAAATAAATTCACACATTCTTCATCAAAATACTATTCTAAAATACATTTTGAGCAAAAAAGGAACTCAAACGGACTCTAAATTTTAAGTCAAAAATTAAACTAACTTGCAAAAGGACACATTGAAGAAAATTTAAATAAATAAATAAAAGTATCGTGTCTCTAATGGTTAAAATTTTCAATGGATAGTATAACATCTAAAATCGCCAAAATAATAAAAATAATAATAATCATCATCATTGTTCATTTAAAAAACTTGGTCATTATGAAAAAGCGTTGCTTAGAAAAAATAACTATTTATTTTGCATTTGTTTGTTTTATTTTATCATTAAAAGAATAATTTATTCTAGGTGGGAAACCTTAATAAACAGGCACATAAAATATGTATGTATGTGAATCATTTATGTAACGTTTAATTTTATTTAAATAGGACCGGACAAAACTCTTAAATCGAACCAAATCGAATTGGATCCGAATCGAATTGAGCGGTTCTTCTCAAATTAAATACCCAAATGAGTATCCGAGTCAAAAACCAACATGTTCAGTTCGATTCTCGATTCTAGATCAAGAACTGAAGAATTGAATCTCCTTAATTTTTTATTTTTATCTTAAATAAGTCAAATGATTTTATTTTTTATAAATAAATTTGTTAACTAATTAATTTAATCCAAACTCAAAATATGAATTTTCTATTGCTAATTTCCTGCTCAAGTCCAACATAATCAAATTGACCTAAATTTTACCCAAATATTTAATTATTCTGTAGTGCCGAATCTAGCATTATGAAGAAATTGAATTGGAAGCGTGATGTGCCTATCTTTATTATTGTGAGTTCGTTATCTTTCTCTTCCTGTGATTTAAAAATCAAATCTTTGAAAAACTCAACGAAGAGATGCGCAAAAGATACCACAGGATTGGACAACGTTATTTTGTAAAAGTTAAGATTAAACGCATCATTAGTTAAATTAATGTAACATTTTTGTAAATATTAAAAAGTTCAATATTATACGAACCCCCGGAATCGAATTAAATCGAATCGAACTTGAATGGTTGTCTAATTAAATTTGGATCCAAAGGTTCCAGTTATTAAATACTCGAAAATTTGAGTTTGATTCGATTCTCTTTAAAATCGAATCGGACATAATCATGTTAGCAATCGAATCGAATCGAATCGAACCATGTTCGACCTTTATTTTAAACAGGAAGCAATGGCGGTGGTTAGTTGTCAATCATCAAGAGCTCAATTTTTGAAGCAAGGCGTGAGTATAAATGCAGCACCTTTCCTTTTCAGCTGTCCTTTTCACTTCCCAAGTATCCATCTCTCTCCAATTTACTCTGCTCTCTCGCATTTCTCTTCCTCTCTCTAGTTTTCTTGAATGCTTATTGTCACTGTACATTAATAATCGTTCGAGCTGTCAACGAAAAAAATTCAAGAAATAAAAGCGTTTTGTTCAGTGATAAAGAAAGGCTATACAATTTCAAAACCGTGTAAAGAAGTGCTAAAAGTAGCGCACAATCTGAAATGGTATCTGTCTTTCTTTTTCCCACTTTTAGTTCTGTTCTTCAGAGTACTTATTGGGTGTTCTATCTCTGTCAATATAGGCGTTGGATGAATCAATGAGTGACTGTAGTATTTTTGATACTGAAATCAATGTTTCTGTACCAAATAACTGCTTCTGAACACTTTCTTGGAGCTCTTTATTGAACTGGGCTTGTGTTTTCTTGGGCATTAATGGTTCTGGATCTTTAATTTTTGAAGGCAGCTTTAATTTCAGTGGAAAAAGCTTCGGAAATGGTAGTTTTGCATTCTCATATATGTTTTTGTCTCTGCGTTTTGTTTACCTGCAGCTTATGAGTCTTTAAAATTGAACAGAGCCTTTATCATGTGCTACTTTCCAGCTCTTTAGTGACTAGTTTGACCGTGGAACTAATTTTCTCATTATTTTTTATTCTTTAAGAAAAACTCAGTAAAAGCTTATTACTTATTCTTTTTTGTTTCCCCCGGTCGAGTAAATAGTTTTACGAACGAATGAATATGGACTTAGCTTCATGTTTAATGGTAAAATTTTGACTGGTTTTACAATTTTAGGGGCTTTTCTGTAGGTGTTGGATTAATTGATTTTCTAAATTTTGCTTTTTCTTAGGGTGTTAATTGATTCTTGAGGAAAACTGCAAGGAGGTTTATCATACTCTTTTAGGGTGGCTTCTTACTCTTTGAAAGAAAAGATGGATATTGCTGTTAAGGATGCTAACATTGAGCCAGGAAAGGGTAATGAGAATCCTATAAACTACCATGCAACTAATATGTCTTCAGATTGGCCTTTAAATGAGAATAATCTTACCAATACATCACTAGGAATTATTCCCACAGGCAATTCAATTGTGGAGTCCTCTGTTTGTTCCTCTGCATTGATGGCAGATTCTTTTTGCCCTCAGATATGGGATCAACCCGTAAGTGTACAGAGTTTAGGCTATTGTGACGTGAATGTTCAAAATAATGCTAGGACTAATGCTAATTTTGGTCCAACAAGTGCTGGTACAGGTTGGATTCCTGATGCGATGTTAAGGGAGTGTATGTATTTGCCTTCTGTTCCAGGGATGGTTCCTCAGAGCATGCCTCACTTTCCGGCTGATTCGAGTTGTATTGAAAGAGCAGCTAGGTTTTCGTGTTTCAGCGGAGAGAATTTTGGTGATATGATGAATCGATATAGCATTCCTGAAAATTTGGATTCTTATTCTCATGTTTTAGCATCAATGCAAGGGCAACACGAGGTATTTGCCATTGGTGGAAGAAAAATGAACATGACCGAAAGTTCCAAGGAGGTGTTTCTACCTTTGGAGTACGGAACTGAAGGGAGCGCACTCAAGAATAAGAAAACGATAGAAAGTTCACCCTTCTCTCGTGATGAAGCAAAACAAGGAGTGGGTACGTTGGCTAATGATTCCGATGAGGTCGAATTTAGCAGTAGAGGTGATCAGGAGTTGGAGGGTTCACCCGGGGAGTCTTCTGGTAAAGGACTTGGCTCTAGGAAGAGGAAGAGAACTGAACAGGTTGAACATTGTTTAGCATTTTGTTCATAGTGCTTTAATTCAATGTGGCTCTTCCATTATAATTTTCATGTCTTTGGTGTCTCAGAATAGGGAACTTAATGAAAACAATCAAGCCCTGGAACCATCAGCCGAGACAGCAAAGGACAATGCTGAAATTCAACAAAAGAGTGACTGGAATCCAACTTCAACAAGTAAGCCTGCTGGAAAACATGGAAAGCTAGGGTCAGATCTGCCCAAGGAAGAATACACACGTGTTCGAGCACGTAGAGGCCAGGCAACAAATAGCCATAGTCTGTCAGAAAGAGTAAGAGTTTTTGTCGAAGTTCATTATAAGTCGCAAAAAAGGGAACAATTTTATTTTTGGGTTTTGAACTAAGCAATTTATCTACATTGTAGCTAAGGAGGGAGAAGATTAGTGAAAGGATGAAGTTTCTCCAGGATCTTGTGCCTGGTTGCAGCAAGGTTAGTCATGTTGATAGTAACTTAGAAGCCTAAATCTTGTGTTTATTCTAACTAGACTATTTGCTTTAGTTCGTTCCATGAGAAAAATGTTGTTTTTCAGGTTACGGGAAAAGCAGTTATGCTGGACGAAATCATCAATTATGTGCAATCACTGCAACGACAGGTTGAGGTATGTGAACTAGTACTTCATTTCTTCCATATTGTTGCACGATTTGTGTGGTGCTATTGATATGATGCGAGACTGCATCTGTTATTGTCAATAGTCGTTCTGGTGATCTTTGAATGAAAAGCAACTAAAGATCAACTTCTCCAGTCTTTTGCATTTCCTTTTTTCTCGACTGTGGGGGTGAGGTGGGATAAACGAGTATACAAAGCTAATATTGGTCCTCATTGCTTGTAATTTCAATGTTCAGAATGTTTGCTTGTTTAGATTTTTGGATTTTTGTTCTCTAGTAGCTAGATCATTCATGTCAGTGCATTTCTATTTCTTCTCAGTTCCTCTCGATGAAGCTTGCAACAGTGAATCCACTGCTGAATTTCAATATCGAAGGGCTCCTTACCAAAGATGTAAGAAAATGCAAACCCGCCAATTTATGATTGACTTTGTAAATTAGTACTTTATCTAATGCAACAAGCAATACATTTATAACAGACCATTCAGTCGCGTATTGGTTCATCGTCTTCACTGCCTTTTCCACCTGATATGATCATGCCTTATCCTCTATTACATCAAACTCCACCTGGACTAATCCAACCTGGTCTTTCAAGCTTGGGAATCTCTTCAAATGCACTTAGGAGATCTATCAACTCCCCATTTACCGCTGCCTTTAAGGAGTCCACATCTCAAGTAAGCTGTTTCTTTTCCAGTCAAACTAGCACTTTCATCACGTGATTTTACATCAACTGACAAGGCAATGCATTGTGTTCGATTCAAATTTTCACTAATCAAATTACGAAAATTTCATGTTATATATTATATCACGTGCAGGGACTAAGCGTGTGGGAGGATGAGCTTCATAATGTTGTTCAGATGGGCATAAACTCAAGTGCTTCTCTTAGTAGCCAAGATTTAACTGGTATATTAGGTTATCCCACATCAAACTTTTAAGTTGTGGAAATATCTCAAGCTGATTGCAGCACCTTTTGCTACTTTTGCAGGTTCTTTGCCTCCAGGCCACATTAAAGCCGAACCATGATAAACTTTATACTCTTGAGTACACGAGGATATAAATTTATTCACTACAAAATAATGGTAATCACACAGTCCTCCTACAAGAGCTTGTCCTGGTTAGACATGTTTCAGCGCGACTTACAGGTCCTTGAATTTGTTCGGAGTATGATACCAGATGTACTTGATTGTATCCATGCTCGTATGCAACATCTGAATAGGTTCAAGTTAATAGTTCTGAACAAACTATTATTGCAAATTGACACACATTAAGATATGATTGCGAGTACCTTAACCTTGATTATTTCAAGGAGTTTATGAGAGTTTCTAACGTCCAAACACTGGAGGATGAAAATTGTGAACCATTAATAAGACTTAATATGAAAGCCAACCTTAAGATTATTCAGTTATAAGTTTGTTTAGTTTCATGTAAATCCCACTATCATGGTTTTAATTTTGTCTTGTTAAAAGTCTTGAACCCATATTGAAGGTTTACGCTCACTAGAGGTTTTGGGTATTCACACAGAGCAATGAGAACAATACATATCTAAAGTATTTGAGAGATGGAATTTCAAAATTAGGAAATTTATTTTAAAATTTCAAATCTGGTCATAATTAAATTTTATTGAGTAATAGATAATTAAAAAAATTTTATTAAAAAAAATATCCTAAGGTCACAATATTATACATTTTATGGTCACATTTATGTACTAGTTATAATTACATGACATCACAATTATAAATCACAAGTTTTATAGGTTACAATTCAATTAACGATCACAAATTATCAAATTAATGTAATGCATTATTTCTCGATTACAAATTATAAATTTTATTGGACGCAGCTTCTTTCACAATCTCAAATTATCAAATTAATTGGTCAAAGTTTAACAAAGTACACGTCACGATTATATATTTATTCGCGATCTCACATTTTTTAGGTCACATATTATTTATTAGTCATAAATTATTAATTGGTTATAAAGTAACCAATGTATTAGTCACAATCACTCAACCACCCCACCCCACCCCACCCCCATCCAACCCAATCCAAACTCAACACTGTCATCAACACCTCCTACACCACTAACGTTTGTCACCACCGACGCCAACACCAACACCACCACCATTTATACTTCCACCACCTTATCACAACTGTCAGCACCAACATCTCACCATCATTGCAACACCATCACCACCACTATCATTTGCAAACCACCATAAAACGGCCGACTAAGTTGCAAATTGGAGTAGGAAGAAACAACCCCAAAACCACACCATCGTCGATTGTTGCGCTCTGCTACGTTGGTCTTCCATGTTAGGGAGAGAGAGAATGATTTAGGATTTGAGAGTGGAGTGGGGTGGATTAATTAAGTTTATAATATTATTAGTATTAGTATTAAAAATTTGAATTATCACATGATTTTTAAATACAAAACTTTTAAATCTGATTTTTAAATTAAAAAGTTAAAAATCATGTATGGATGTAATTTCCACATGAGCAATTCAATGGCCCGATTTTGAAAATGGGCTTTACTCAAAACTTGATAATTTGGAAATATTCTACTCAGGGAATATTCTACTCAAGAAAATTCCCTTAATGGGTGTAAAAAATGACTTCTTCATGCTCTTCTAGCCATATCAATATTCACTTTTTTGACAAAATATACAAAGGATTTTTTTTTAATGGAATATACGTCATCTTCAGTTTCTGGTTTTGTTTATCCTAATCTTAAAGGGCAGTTTGTATTGATGGACGTTCGATTTAGATGATTTGAGACAAATTTTCAAATCAAATCACTTAAAGTGGTTTGAAATTTTTTCGACATAAACCACTTCACTATCTAAATCAAATCAAACAAAGTAAAATCACCGTTTCTTTTTCAATTTGGTTCAGCTTAAAACCATGGTGTTTTAAACAAAAAAAATATATAAAAAATTAAATAAAAAATATTAGTCTAAAATCTCACTAAACTTGACCTTAAAACTCGAATAGGCATAAATGCAGTGGCATCATCATCATCATTTTCATCCCCTCACCCCATTCCACCCACGAGTGAGATGAATTATTATTTCAAAAATCGGGTACCAACCCACCCCCTCACCCATTCCACACCCACTATCATCATCATTTTCACCCCTAACTCTAGCCTAACCTCATTTTCACCCAAATGAACCGCATATTATTGTCGACCATCTACCGCTAACCACCACTTCACCAGTCGATTGGCGACGACGATGTGTTAGAGGAAAAAGTAGAATTGACAGCGCGAGAAGCTGCAACGTTTTGTGTGAATGACAACCGTCGATTGCCAACCACCACTTCCCTAGTTGATTGGTGGTGGCGGCATGAAAAACAGCAACGTTTGGGCGAGCGACAACGAGCAATATTTAGCAATCTGGTTGGTACGATCTACAACGTTCTGTGCATTCGTGGTGATGATTTGTGTAATCTATGTGAAGAAGAAGTGGAGGTGGTGGTTGTAGTGTAGTAAAGGTGGAGGAGATGGTGGATTTGATGAGGTGATGGATGTGGGGAGATGGTAACCACATTTTGGATGGTGCAGGTGGTGATGGAGTGGTGTGAGATGAAAAGTGTTTATGACCAATTATTTGGATAATTGTGATCAATAAAATAGATAATTTGTAAACATTAAATAAATTGTGATTTATGGCTAAATTTTAATTGTAATTCACATTTTGTATCTTTGAGATTGTGAGTGATACCATAAATTATATATTATTGTCTCATTTAATTAATAAACATGTGGTCATGTGACCAACTGATTTTTTAAAGAGTTCCACAAGTTTTTTAAATTTAAAAGTGTATTTTTTTTCAAAAAAAAAAAAAGACGTGTGATAGAAATTTAGGCCCTGTTCTCTTTACCATTTTCAAGTCGTTTTCTATTTTCGATTTTCCAAAACAGCGAAAACGCGTTCTCTTTCCCATTTTCGAAAACGCATTTTTGAAAACAAGTTAAAATTTTGTAAAGAAAA
>CAIGRP010075830.1:0-13423 GCA_903798385.1 Fraxinus cuspidata | reverse complement strand
TCGGTTATGAAATTAAAGTCGGTTAAATTATAGAGAACAGTGCATAAAAGTGACAAAAATGAACAATGCACAAAGTGAAGTCGGTTGGACCGTAGACAAACCAATTACAATATGAAAACTCATGTGACAAAAATAAATAGTGCACATGGGATTCCCTCTTTTATAGTAATAGTGATATTGATTAATAAAGAAGGTAACAAAAGGAGCAAAAAAGAATGCTAGCCTCATTTATGCCCCAATCTAACAAAGCTTTTTCTATATATAAATTGTTTGAGTCTATTTTTAATTATATATTTTATTAAATTTATAATTTTTATTTACTTTTTAATCACAAATTTTATTAAAAAATGCAATTTATGATTTCAGAAAGCTTGATTATGCTTGTGTTTGATACCCATTTTGGGGAAAGAGTAAATTTTGGAATAGTGATTGATGGAAGAATGTGTAATTAAAAAGTAAAGAGAATTTTTGAATTTATGTATAATATTATTTTATTGATAGAATGTTTGGTTGACATGAAGAAAAAAATGAAAATTAAAATGGATGTCATGGGCTATATCAAAGTATCAAGTTTCATTCCAAATTTGCCTTCACATTTGCCTCCTCAAGATAGTTATCTAGATTTGTTTTGAGTCTATTTTTTTGGATATAAATCTTGTAATAGTTATTTTTGAAAAATATCTAATTAAAAATTGATTTTTTTTAAAAAAAAATTATGTATAGAATTATCTTATATTATTAAAAATGTCTAATTAAAAATAAATTTTAAAAAAATAATAATGAGAGAGCTTAGTAATTCAATCAGACCCAAACTGTGAATTTCTGAAGATATTTTATATCATACATGGCGGTGTACAGTGGAGCCTAATATCATCCACAATTCACTTTCTCTCTATTTATATTGTTCTCCTCTCTCTCTCTATCTATATTTCCCTCTCTCCATCTCCGACCGACTATTTTAAGGCCCTTTTCTTCATATTAATCTATCGGTAATCAGCGTTTTAAATTAATTTTAAGTATTTTTGTTCTTGTCTATATATTAAATTTCATAATACGAATTAATTTGCTCTTCGATGAATTTTCCGAGTAATTTTTGCAAGTAATTTTGTTTTGGTTGTAACTATTATGATTCGCATCAATTATTGAGCTTGCACGGATAATTTATGAGATAAAATCCGGCTTTACGTTACTTGTATAAATTTATTTATAGCTGGCTTGCGAATTTTATATTAAATTGTTAATGGGTTCAAGCTAATGTTTTGGGTTATACGAATTTCATATTACGTGTGAAGATTTCTTTTCTCGTCGTAGGATTAGTAAGCTATTTCTGTGTTGAAGCGGCCATTTTTCGTATAATTGTATATTTAGTTGTAATTGTTTTGGTTTGCTTCAATTTTTGTGATTGTACGGATATTTAAGAGATAAAACCTGGCTTTATTGTACTTGTTGTCCTATTTGACTTCAATTATGTTCTTTTGATTCCATTCTTTTCAGCAAGTGGTGAAGGTTATCGATCTATCTGTAGCTGTGTTGTGAATTTCATATCAGAATGTTATCAGTTCGAGTTAATTTTTTGGGTTAGAACTAACCGTTTTGAGAGTTCATGTTGTTGCTTTCAATATTTGAACTCTGACTGTATTAGCCTGTTTTTCATAATATTTTACTCCTACTAGCATTTAAACGGGCTTTGTTTGTGGTGTTATATCTTTATTAAAGGTATCAAATTTATTTGTTGCATCTGTAAACATCACAATTCAATATAATATCATTGCATTTGCTAATCATTCAGGTTAAACAATGGAACTCATTTTTCAGATCACAGTATGGAGTCGGTGTTTATGAGTTAAATGTTTGCATTAACTAAATGGTATAAAAGCATCACTTCTGTTAACTCCTTTGGAAGATAGATTAATTATTTTTCTTTTCATTTTTTTTTTTCAAAAAAAAAAAAAACAGTTGTAGCCCCTGTTTGGTGGTCTTTTTTTTGGAAAAACTTTGTTTTGAATAGTTTTTAGAAAATGCGTGGTTAAAAAGTATAAAAAAGTTTTGGGTTTACGTGTAGAATATTTGATTGTATGACTATGTGTTGAAAATGAGTACGTAGAAAAAAGAGTTTTGAAAGAATGGGAGATAAACAAGGGCGTAATTATATATGAATTCAAACTTTTTATCGGATTTCAAAGGTCTTGTCTGCATTTTCTTGACACCAATCATTTGACTTTACATGTCACCACGTGATTTTGTCTTTTGGAGCAATTATGCTTTAATTCTCTCTCCAAATTTGAAAACTTTTAGCTATTAGATAACTTAAACTTTTTAAGTCCTTTTGCATGATCTTGCTATGATAGAAAGATGAATTGTTTGGATGACAATTGAAACTCTTTGTTATTTGGTAGTTGTGTGTTACCATGAGTTTTTGCTATTATATAAAACATAGCAGTTTGAATAATCTCCTCTTTTGGCCCACTGATTCAAACATCTGTCTCATCATGTATCATAGGTGTCCATTGTTGTGAATGTTTGTAACTGGAAAACTATGCTTGTTATCTTATCTTCCAATATCAGGGGTTTTGTTTAGTGCAGTTTGAGTTTTTCATACTAAGAGCTGTATTGCAATATTTCCATTTTTAATCCTATATGGCTAACTGCTATTATCACGTATGCAGATCCCTGAAAGGTGACATGGCCAACGCTTTAGTTCAGTCAACTAATTTACCTTCTTCAGTCACCAATGGAAGGAATGGACAATTGAAAGGATCTAATAAAACAAAAGGAGCTGCTAAGATGCTGTGTAGCTTGCAAACAACTCCCATAAGAATGAGAGGTTTCTCTGGACTGCGAGGATCTAATGCCTTAGACATGATACTGAGACAAAATGATCAGACACTACAAACGAAGGTAGCAGCCTTCAACTTTTGCAGGAGAGGAAGAAAAGGCCGAGTTGCACCACGAGCCATGTTTGAGCGCTTTACAGAGAAAGCAATAAAGGTCATTATGCTTGCACAGGAGGAGGCGAGACGTCTTGGCCATAATTTTGTTGGAACTGAGCAGATTTTATTGGGACTCATTGGTGAGGGCACAGGAATTGCTGCCAAAGTCCTCAAGTCTATGGGAATAAATTTGAAAGATGCCCGTGTAGAGGTGGAGAAAATAATTGGGAGAGGGAGTGGATTTGTTGCTGTAGAGATACCTTTCACTCCTCGTGCAAAGCGCGTTTTAGAACTCTCACTAGAGGAAGCCCGCCAGCTTGGTAGCCTTTTCTACTCTTGCCCACTATTTGTGTTATTTTCTGAGTGTGCTGATAGACTTACTCCAATGCATTGCTGGTGCATGTTCTTGCATAGGTCTTCATCAATATCTCAAGGCTTTGAATATAAATTGTAGTTTGCAGTTTGCTGCATTTGCGGCCTTTTTTGCCTCTTTTAACCATGGCTGGTATCATTTGAAGTGTTTATATCTGAGTTTTAGTGTGGCCAGGAAATAATAAGTTATTTTTTTATGCATTGCTGCCCTTTTGCTTCTTTTGGCTCTAGCCATGACTGGCATCATTTGAATTGTTTATATCTGAGTTTTAGTTTGGCAAGGAAAAATTATTTTTTCTTACATTGGTGTTACTACGATCAATCTAAAATTAGATGTTACTGTTCATTTTTGGTTAGGTCACAATTACATTGGATCAGAGCACTTGCTGCTGGGATTACTTCGTGAGGGTGAAGGTGTGGCAGCCCGTGTCCTTGAGAATTTAGGGGCTGACCCAAGTAACATTCGCACACAGGCAAGTATCTCTATTCTTCTCTGCTTTTAGAAAGTTGGTGTTTTCTCTTGAACTGATGGAGTGATGAAATTATTTGCTCGAGTAGGTTATTAGAATGGTGGGTGAGAGTGCGGAGGCTGTTGGTGCTGGTGTTGGAGGAGGAAGCTCAGGCAACAAGATGCCTACGTTAGAGGAGTATGGTACCAATTTAACCAAGCAAGCTGAGGAGGTAATTTTCTTTATGTTCCTTCATTTCTGAAAGTGTTGGCTTTCTCTGGTAGCCTAATAGGAGTTTGCTTACTTGTTTCATTAGGGTAAACTAGATCCCGTCGTTGGAAGGCAGGCCCAAATTGAACGTGTCACCCAAATTTTGGGGCGGCGCACAAAAAATAACCCTTGCCTCATTGGAGAACCTGGTGTCGGTAAAACAGCTATTGCAGAGGGCCTTGCTCAGAGAATTGCCAATGGAGATTGTCCGGAGACAATTGAGGGGAAAAAGGTACGCGACCTTTAACAGAAGTAGCGCGAACATGCATTCCAATATTATTAGGTGTGTTCATCAACTTTTTTTCCTTTGAAATACTAACTGTTCCTTTTTTAATCATTTTAGGTTATAACCCTGGACATGGGTCTTCTTGTTGCTGGGACGAAGTATCGTGGTGAATTTGAAGAAAGGTTGAAGAAGCTGATGGAGGAAATTAAACAGAGTGATGAAATTATCCTTTTCATTGATGAGGTTCACACGTTGATTGGTGCAGGAGCTGCTGAGGGAGCAATTGATGCTGCAAACATTTTGAAACCTGCTTTAGCAAGGGGTGAATTGCAGGTTAGCATAGCCAAGGAACCTAATGGAAATATAGTATAATGATAAATTTGACTACATCACTGCAGTCTTAAAAATGTGAATCACACATCAAAATAGATATTGTTTGAGATTGTAATACGCCAGAATATCTTTGTTTCAGAGGCCTTTCCTTATCTTCCCTTTCTTTTCCTACCCTACCCTCAATATTGCAAGATAGTCTTTTGATCTGATATTTATCATAAGGGAGCTTTTTAAATTATACTTTCCCAAAGGGTTTAAATCATAATTGAAAGGTTACTTTTACTAAAATAATGTGCTCTAATTCCTGCTGTTTGTGTACAATGTACTTGACAGTGATTATTCAAGTCATGTCTTATCCTGAACTGAACTTATTCTAGGTGACATTAATGTCATCTTTATGAATATATTTATGCCTGACATGGTTACACACACACACACACACAAAAGATGCAAATGTTGCTTTGTTTTCCCCGGTGTGGCCTGCATGCGTGTGCCTATTCTGCTTTAATGCCTTGTGGTCCTGCCAATAAATTCCCGTGACCTTCAAATGTTGCTTTTGTTTGTACTATGTTTAACAAAAATGTGTGGCGTCTTACTGTCCATTTTAACCCTTCACATTTGTTGATGTTTTTACCATGTCATTTGAAGGCAAATAACTGATAATTTGTATAAATTGCAGTGTATTGGGGCCACTACACTAGACGAATACAGAAAGCACATTGAGAAGGATCCAGCACTAGAAAGACGGTTCCAGCCAGTCAAGGTCCCGGAACCTACTGTGGATGAAACCATACAGATTTTGAAAGGGCTTCGTGAACGCTATGAAATACACCACAAGCTTCGTTATACTGATGAAGCTTTAGTTGCTGCAGCCCAGCTGTCATACCAATACATCAGGTATGTTTCTAAACTACATATTCTATTCTCTAGATTACAAATTCATTACTGATTGGTGCTCAAACAGTGTATTTTTGGGAGACTTGTATATGAGTAAATTTGTATCGTTCCCATACCAGCTGGCTTGTTTATGAAAAGTTGAAACAACTATGACATCTTTGATTAACAATGAAATTCACTGGTTTAGCATCTTCAAGATGTATGCTTTCATGCATGTTAGCTGTATTGTGATTCTAGAAACAGTCAAATACTGGTCCTCAGCTCAGCTCTTTGCTGAATTATATCTTTACATATTTCAGTGATCGCTTTCTGCCTGACAAAGCAATTGACTTGGTTGATGAAGCTGGTTCCCGGGTTCGGCTTCGTCATGCACAGGTGTATACCTTTCTTATTTAGTGGTTTTTCTTCTTCCATTGAGTATGCAATGACACTTCTATCTTTTGCAGCTTCCTGAGGAAGCCAGAGAGCTTGAGAAAGAGCTCAGACAGATTACGAAAGAAAAGAATGAAGCTGTCAGAAGCCAAGACTTTGAAAAGGTTTAGTAATATTTTGTAATATCTACTCCCTTTTAATAGTTCGATGTAGTTGATATATAGGATCCTACACTTCCTCACAATATTTGACATTGCTGTTACCTCTTAAGCTTATTGGATGCTGAGTTTATGAACTATTAATTAATGTACAGGCTGGGGAGCTACGTGACAGAGAAATGGATCTTAAGGCACAGATATCTACTCTCGTTGACAAAAACAAAGAGATGACCAAGGCAGAAAGTGAGGCCGGCGATGCAGGTCCTGTTGTGACAGAAGTTGACATTCAGCACATTGTCTCTGCTTGGACGGGCATCCCTGTTGAGAAGGTATCTACTGATGAATCTGACCGACTCCTCAAGATGGAGGAGACACTCCACACACGTGTCGTTGGGCAGGATGAAGCTGTCAAAGCCATCAGTCGTGCTATTCGCCGTGCCCGTGTTGGGCTCAAAAATCCCAACCGGCCCATTGCTAGCTTCATATTTTCTGGTCCAACTGGAGTCGGGAAATCAGAACTCGCAAAGGCATTGGCTGCCTACTACTTTGGTTCTGAAGAAGCCATGATCCGGCTTGATATGAGTGAGTTCATGGAGAGACATACTGTGTCAAAGCTCATTGGTTCACCTCCTGGTTATGTTGGTTACACCGAAGGTGGACAGCTAACCGAGGCTGTACGACGCCGGCCTTATACCGTTGTACTCTTTGATGAGATAGAGAAGGCTCATCCCGATGTCTTCAACATGATGCTTCAAATTCTCGAAGATGGTAGGTTGACTGACAGTAAAGGTAGAACAGTCGATTTCAAGAACACGCTGTTGATCATGACATCAAATGTCGGAAGTAGTGTAATTGAGAAGGGGGGCCGACGTATAGGTTTTGATTTAGATTATGATGAGAAGGATAGCAGTTATAACAGAATCAAGAGCTTGGTGACAGAGGAGTTGAAACAATATTTCAGGCCAGAATTTCTAAATAGATTGGACGAGATGATTGTATTCCGGCAACTCACCAAGCTGGAGGTAAAGGAAATAGCAGATATTATGCTGAAGGAAGTATTCCAGAGACTGAAAGCTAAGGATATAGAACTGCAGGTTACAGAGAGGTTCACAGATCGGGTAGTTGAAGAAGGATACAATCCTAGTTACGGTGCAAGACCACTTAGAAGAGCGATTATGAGACTTTTGGAGGACAGCATGGCCGAGAAGATGCTTGCACACGAGATCAAAGAAGGCGATTCAGTTATTGTCGATGTTGATTCTGATGGCAATGTGATTGTTCTGAATGGTAGCAGTGGTGCTCCTCCAGAGCTATCTCCCGAGCCAATTGCAGTGTAGATTCAGCACAGTTACAACTATGCAAATTTATTGTATGTACTATTGCTTTCTATTTGAACAGGTTTATATCACCTAGCTGTAAACTCCAAAGCTACCTGATAAACTCATGATTGGCAGGCTTTATCTATAGAACCTCAGGACAGCATCCACTAGACTGAATTATTTATATGCACATTGTAGTCAGAATGCTACGAAGTTAGTACGTTCTTTTCAGAACTTGATTATAAGCAGCATGTATGTTAAGAAAGTGTTGTTTGTTGCATTTATTAAATATTTACAAATAGCATTATGGCTTTTGCACGGTACGTAAAAACTGATGATTTTTGCCTAGTGGATTTCTCTCATTTACGAAAAAGTATGGAATCATGGGTTACTAATCGGTGGAATACTGGGCAATCTGAGATTTGTTTTGAATGATATTCCATAAATAAGTATTCTAGAAAATTTCATAGAATTAGAGGAATTCCTCTTTTAGGACAATAATAAAGGAATGTTCGAAGATACATTTACAAAAGTTTGGAATGGGAATTCACAAAGAAACGATTCAATTAATCAAGAGATGTCTTCTCCATATTACTACATTTCTAGAGACAATAATCTTATAGGTGGAACTATTGAACTCAATCACTTTCATCATTAATTATCAATCTCTATATCATTTTCGAACCTCTTGCTTCTTAAAGGAGACGTCTAGCAAGAAAAACCCAAGCGCCAGTAGTGAATAACAGGATATTCCTTCAAAGAAACAAAATTTAACAAACTGACGAACAGTACGATCTTAAACCACCAAGTACCACTTAAAAAAAAAATGAACAGAAAAAAAGAAAGGAAAAAGAAGAAAAACTACAGGGTATCAGATATCAAAGAGAAGCAACATTGCATTCATTATACCCTGGTGCTTTCCAATATTACATGTGCATTTGAACTACATTATTTTGGAAGAATACATTTTGGAATAGTAAATTGATGGAGAACGTGTGGTTGAAAAAGAAGGAAAAGTTATTGATGTGATGAAATATATTATTTTATTGAAAAATATAAATTGAAAATGAGTAAAAGAATAAAAATTTTAATGTGACTCAAACAGAGACATCTCATACCTCATAGATTATTACAATCCACTGTGTCTAGGTTCGATTCCCGTTATTCAGTCTTAACTAAAACAAATATCACAAATTTAAGGTTTAATCGAAGCATTAAGTTCATATTCGTATTGATATAACCATGAACATTTATCAAAATGCTCAGCAATTAGGATACAGAAATATTAACCTCATAACCCAGAAATAATCCAGAACAAATTCAGCTTATAAATGAAACAAGCAACTCTACATCAGAGACCAAAGAAAAACTTAAATCTATTCGTCCATCATCGAATGAGATTGTCTCTGCGTGGGGCTGACACTCCCACCTCGGCTTATTTTTAGTGCGTCAATTGCCTTCTGTATTTCCAAAGTCGTAGCACTGTCCACACTACCAGACGACAGTTTCTTGTGTGCTTTCTGCAAATGAAGCTTCAATGAGCTGCTGCTCAAGCCAGCATTCTTTCCACAGATAGGGCAAACCTTCATCGATGGTCTGCGTTGTTGCCACTCCATAGAAACTTTACCATGCAACTTAAGATCTAGATCCAAAAGAATCTTTGCAAATCCATCATTAGGGTGAGCTCTTCGGTGAACTCGCTTTAGCATATTCCATGCTTGCAATAAAGCATAGTTTCTGCAGTAGTAACAACTTCAGTTATAATCTTTCAAAAATTATTAGTGAATTCATCTGAAATACAACAGTAAAGAAAATCTTAAAGGTAGTAAAGAAGTTTGATTCTCCTACAGTGCTAAAATCTGTCCTAATGACAAGGAAACCAGATGCTAAAATCTATTCAGTAAACCAGGAAATCGAATCCGTAAAAGCATAGGTAACTTCCTAAAGTACATCAACTACAAATCCAGCAAATAATAAAACTATTTTGACTTCCTATTTTATTGGGAATCCCAAGAAACTCGTCAACAAAATCATCAAAACAAGTAGCATGGTCATCAATAGCATCAATAGCTAGCAAGTGAATTCTGTCATTGCAAATCATCCTGACTAAACACTGACATTTTAAGTTAATTTTGCTCTTTGTTGTTTATCCGCTTCTCTAATAATGGTTAGCTTAAATATTGTTCAGCTATTACTAATGGATGCATCCGAAATCGAATGTGGACATTTAAGAGTGCTACTTTTATCACTTCAATTTCCCATGAAAAAGATTATTAGGATTCAAGTTAGCTGCACAGGTCAAATTGAACTGAAGTCCTCCCAATGGGTGCATCATAAGTCAAATATAGATGTTTCCTATTTACTTGCAATTAAATGTGTAGTTACAGTATATGCACTTACTTTCTTAGCATTAAGTAAGCAAGCACCACTGTTGCACTCCTACTTTTCCCTTCAAAGCAGTGAACTAGAACCTTCCCACCAACTTGTTCAACGTGATCGATGAAATCGTGTGCTTCATCAAAGAGATCATTGATGTTTGTATCTTCCTCATCACATATCTGTTCATAGAAATAACCCATGACTTCCTGAGGAGCAAAAAATAAATTTGGAGATACACGTACAACTGAGCAAAATAAAGTTATATCTTTTAACATCTTTGAATTTCAAAGTGTTGTCAACGAAAATCCATGCAAAATTCTGAGGAAAAAGACAATCAAGTTTTTAAATTACTATGGAGAGAAAAAAAGGAGAAAATATATTAAAACCTATCTGTCAAGCAAATTAGGTGAAGTGATATCTAAGTGAAACATCTGTTCAGGTCAAAGAGAGTCAGTTTTCTAATTTTCTTTTATAAAAGAGAAGACTGGCCTAGAAAAAAGTGAAAAAAAGAGAGAATGAGCGAAGCGTGCAGGATACAAGGGAGAGAAGTGATGCATAACAAACACATACTGAAAAGTTTTTGTAATCAAATAATTCAGGAAACTGAGAATCTGACTGTCCAATTTCATTGGAACACAAGCATAAGATATGTGTAATCCCTAAATGCTGCAGTGTGTACACAGATCTTGCTGCTAGTGCCCCACCAATGAACAGGCTGCCTGAGATTGACGATGGCTTCTCTGTATTTCCTGCATCAGATATCAATCCTATCCTCTCGAGAATATGCTCAAGCCTAACCTGAAATTTTAAACAATGAAAGCATATAAATCTCACAGCACCTGTCAATACAAAGATGAATAAATTATCTCAAAATTAAGTCAAAATATGGAACCAAAGGATGTGATTACTACCTTCAATTCGTAAGCATCAACAACACAATTGCTATCACTACCTTCAAAGAACCCTGTATTGAAATTATTTTCATGGCACAATTTAATTGCATCATTTTTAAGCATATCATTCCATTGTTCTATTTCCCTGTTTAATTCAGCATCCACCTGAAAAAAGAAGAGAGAATAATCTATTCAATCAAGTGAATGTTGTTCAAGGGAAAAAAATTTGAAGACTTGCAATAAAATATTGAAGCCACTTAATAATTAATTCAGAATGATATTGATTCAAGGTCAAAGAGTTAGCATGAAATATGCTGAAGCTCAATCACCTCTCAGCACTATTTTATTTTTTCAAAAGCAAATTGCAACCATAAAACCCGGTTGACCGGTTATATCCTGTTTTTTAAAGTTGTGGTTTTAGGCCAAGTGGACTGGTAGCAAACACTGCAGGTTGAGAACATGCTGACTCACTTGCCACGTAGACTTGGTAGCATTTTGAGAAAAACTGCAGGTTGAAAACAACTGCATTTTGATCAAACAAGCTGCCACGTAGACTGGGTAGCAAATTTATCATACGGAGTATCCCTCCACATAATCAGATTAGGAACCTCAGGGCATAGGGGTATACTGCCAATGCACTCAACCATAGTTGGTAGAAGCACCTGTAGTAGACGATTAAAATTTCACCCCAAATCATCAAAGAATTCATGAACTCACACAGAAGTGTGTTGTCGAGGAAATAAGGATGCCAAGGTAGAGTCCCAAATCCAACATTCATACCAGAAAAACACGTGTTCCTCTCTAAATGGCAAGCAATGTGTTATTCAGCCTATAGCTCAAATAGCTTTAGCAACCTCCATGTCAGTGACATTGAGTAAGGAATAGGTGCAAGAAAGGAATGAATGCCCATGCAATATTTGCCTAACACGAACTGAGCTCATAAAGATCGCTACGTACTAAACAACCACTAGAGCTTCAGAGAGAATGTGTCAACGATGTCCTATAGTCTCCTAAAGCCTAATCCACCCTCATCAGTCGAACGAGCGAGCTCCTTCCATCTCTTCCAGTGTAGTGTGCGTGCTAAATCGTAAGTCTCAAAAGGAATCTAGCAAAAATGCTCTTCAATTTCTTTAGTACAACTTTAGGAGGCTGCATAACTTGAAGAAGATGAAGATGAATGGAAGATAAAATAGATCTAAGCAGTGTAATCCGTCCCCCATGTGATAATAGTCTGTGTCCATCCAGAATCTTGTTCCTGACCTTCTGGATAAGGTTATCATATAGGAAGATCCGGTTTGCCCCTTTGAATGGCATGCCTAGATAGGTGAATAGCTATTGTTGATGTTGAAATCCACTCAAGTGCTAAAGTCTCCTAATCTGACCGATGGGCCTTGACCGATGGATGCCCTACGAGGCAGGATGAATCCACTCATGTCCCTATTAATTAACTCGTCAAAAATACCCTTAGTGTTTCAAACAACTAAGCAATCTCTAAATAGATCGTTTCTGACTTTTAGCGAAAATAATCATATCATCAAAGGACAAATGTGAAATAAGTGAGGAACCTCCATGTCTGTATACTATAATAGGATGTCTGGAACTGATGTAGACACAGACGAGAGTAGCCTACAACTATGATAAATAGAGATGACGAGATGGGGTCACCCTGACGAAGTCCATTGGAGGAAGGAAAGAATCCACAAGGTCGACCATTAAGAAGTACCGAAAAGTGACACTCCGAGATGCATCGCCTGATCCAGTCAATCCATATACGATCAAATATGAAGCCCTCCAAATAGTATATATGAATTCTCAATCCATGCGATCATATACCTTAGCCATCTCAAACTTAAGGACTACATTGCCCCCTTTCTCTGTCAAGAATTCAGCGTATAAACAAGCTCTTAAGCCATGTGATGCTCAGACTCTCCATTCCAACCGGAGTACCTGTGTAGTAATTACACGATACTAGTATGGGTATAAAATATGTGGCGAACGAAGCACTTCTCAACTAGGCACGGTAGGGTGGAGAAAGGTCATGGCGTTAGGTTTATCCTCTTTCTTCTTTTTCTTTCCCTTTTCTTCTTTCCCGTTTCTGCTTTCTATAAACCTATAGCCGCCGTAAAAAAGGTGAAGAAAGGGAACGCGAAGAAAGTAACGATTAGCCACCGTGGAGAAAGATCATCCATCAATTTATATGCACATATATGTAGAAAAATTTGAGAAAGATAAGCCAAGTGAAAAATCAAGAAGCCGCCAGCAAAGAGAAAAAGGAGTAATGTGTCTTTCCAAATTACTCTCGTTCTTCTTACTTAGATGACCTTCTAGATTAATAACATTATTGGGCTTNGGGAACGCGAAGAAAGTAACGATTAGCCATCGTGGAGAAAGATCATCCATCAATTTATATGCACATATAAGTAGAAAAATTTGAGAAAGATAAGCCAAGTGAAAAATCAAGAAGCCGCCAGCAAAGAGAAAAAGGAGTAATGTGTCTTTCCAAATTACTCTCGTTCTTCTTACTTAGATGACCTTCTAGATTAATAACATTATTGGGCTTCTAGGTTAATAACACTAGTGGGCTTTTATTTCTATGCATGTAGGCCTATGATTTACGACTTTGTTTGGCCCATTTTATTTTTTATTTAATGAAATAATTATTAAAAACAAATAAAATATGTTAGAAAAAACTCTTAAATTAATATTAACTTTTTAAAGAATATATTTATACAATAATTTGTTATTTTTGTATAAATTTCTAGTTTATTTTAAGTGATATTTTCTATCTTTTAATAATTTACCATTTAATTATTACCTAACTTTTT
>CAIGRP010075827.1:0-12381 GCA_903798385.1 Fraxinus cuspidata | reverse complement strand
AAATCAGAGTTCTTCTTTTTCTATCTTCTCTGTTCTTTTATGGCATTTAATTCCAGTTTCTTGATGAAGCTGTGATCCTCAATTCAGGGATTACACACCTAACCCCCTATTCAATTACTATAGAAAGCTAAGAAACCCTCGAAAGTTTTATACTTAAGACATAGCAATATCACTACCATCCTTATTTCTAAACACATGCCCTCCAACATTTGGTGGTGTTGTTTCATGCATTCATAGCAATTCAAATACAACAAAAGGGGAGAGCATTAAACACCCAAATGTATCGTCTGAACTCTACAATCTCAACCGTGTCATTGAACTACAAATAGCATAAAAAAAATTCACTCTCAAGATTCGTTGAGACACTATCCACTGTTGGTATCTCACAGTAATCACTCTCGAAATCTCAGCTTGATAAACATTCACAAAACTGAAAGCGGATAAATAGATCAGACCCTGATAAAAGATTAAAACTCAAGCAGAACTGACCAAACTAAAATAGATTTTAACAAAGTCCCTTTATACAATGCTAGATTTTCTCAAATTCTTAATAGTTCTTGATGGTGATTCAGTCGAGACCATGCAGAAATCAAAGTTGACAACAAAGTTACCGAGAACAAAAATGGGTAATTTATCGTACACTATTAACTTAAAACTAATTAAAAGATAAATTTTAAAAAACCGTACAATGTATCGCTGGTAGAACTTTTGCTTGAAGTGGTTGACAATATCGGAGCGGGAGGCCATATTGGGTGGAAATAAGGATGTTAGACCAGTAGTCAGCCCATCGTGGGTCGTAGTCGTATTAGACGTGATGAATTGATATAAGATCCATGAAATTTGCTATGCTTTGTGACATGTATTTGACTTGTTTATGGATAGAATGTATCGTATTAAAGAGATGTTATGTTCAATGTACGTGTTTAGGTTGATCAGTACTAGTGTTTTCATAAATTGATAGGAAGGTTCAATGGCAAAATTGAACATAAATACCTATCACTTATATCGAAGCAAAGCACTACGGAGAAGAGACATTTTTTTTTTCTCCTTCTCATACAGTTTATCGATTTTGTGATCTTCAGTTCGACTAATGAAAAGTTAAAAATAAACTAGAGTACGTTTAAAAATGTTGGAAAAAAGGTATAGAAAACGAGAAAAATATTTTTTTTTTAAAATTGAGATTAAGAGTGTGTTTGATGCACATTATTTAGGAGATAAATCATTTTTTTGTGATGTGATGGTGAATATGTAGTTGAAAAAGAAGGAAAAGTTAATGATGTAATGTGAAATATTATTTTATTAAAAATGTGTGGTTGAAAATGAGTAGAATAATTATAATAAAAATGAAAATGTCGCTCAAATAAGGTATAAAAGTGAACGTGAAGAAAACCGAAACACAGGCAAATCTTGTGGGAATTGGGCAGGTGAAGTCGTGTAGAGGACAATTTTATGAAAGGATAAAATTGTCATTTTGTAGTTGAAGTAAATCTCTAGCAAACTAATTTCTTTTGAGCTCGGACATACGAGCACAAAAATCATCGCCGGGAAGAAGATGGCGGGACTACTGGCATGGGCGGCGGACGTGGTGGGAGGCAATGGCGGAGGGAGGACCGATGAAGAAAATGACCTGGATTCCATTCCGCTGATCTTCACCTCCGAACAACAGACGTACGTTCAACAACTGGATCGGAAGGCTACTTCCTTAAACCGTTCGATCCAAGATCTACGGCAGAGATTGCCCCCTCCGGACATCTCGCAACGCCTGCCCCACCTCCACGCGCATTCTATGGCCTCCAATGCCGCCCTCGCTCTACAACTTAATGCCCACTCCACCACTAAACAACAGGTCCTTCCTTCTACCCTTCTGATTTTATTACAAAAAATAATAGCATTCCTCTGGGTGTTGGTTTTATGAATTTTAAGTTCTCCTCACATGGTTTCTTTATGCGTAAGAATTTTGGTGGTGGATGGTTCTCACAATTTCCTAATTTGTTAAACAAAACCCTAAAGTGTTGGGAACTTTATCTTTTCTTATGTTGATACTTGTATTTCAACAATTCTAAAGTACGTATCAAATTGAAAATCAATTTAATCAGGGGCAGAAAAGGTGAAAATCAAAAGAATTTAAATAATTCGAGACTGTATAGAAGCTCAAAGCATAATGCGAAGTATTGTAATGCAGTAATTTGCAGCATATTCCAAACCGTGATTCACGAATTTCATTTGTGTTTTGGTTACCTTTTCCATTTTGTCTTTTGCCAATTCATGAAATGATTCATTGTTGTATAATGGGATTTTTCCTTCGAAATACTCTCCTTAAGTTGCTGTTATTTAATGAATGTATAGAGCTGATCGTTAGTTGTAATTATTCTCTCAGGTACAGCAAAGAGAAGTTAGTTTGCAGGAAGAAAACACTGAGTATGAAAATGCTATATCCAGTTGTGAAAATAAAATACAGGAGAAGTTGCAGGAAGCAGATGCACTTCAATATAAATTGAAGGTTAGAGGCGTTTCCAAAGCTTTATAGGTTTTGCGAGTTTTCAGAAATATTGTCGTTCCTTTTAGTTGCTTTGCTGATTCACTAATATCTGTAACAGCATATAGCGTGCAAAACGTTGTTACTGCATAATCAATCTTTAGAAGCAAAATTTTAAATAATTTCATGTCAAAAATAAGATAAACTCCTATAAAATGTGGATGTATATTTCATGTCATTTTAATAATATGCTTCCCTTTTGCCCATATAACTGTAACTTAGTTATAATTGTTGAAGAATGTTGCTGTAATCTTTCAATTAAATTTCTTCCTAACCTATAAACTTGATTTAATTCTGATATAATTGCTTTTAGTCTGATTCTGGGTTCATTTCATCCTGCCCTCGATGAACGATATTGTGACATGAACTAGACTGGGCTTCAACTCTACAGGGATAATGACGATCTGGTTACATAAATGTCGACAACTAAATTGAGGCGAAAGGCTTAGAGAGCTATTGTTGTTGACCTCTAATCTTTGAACTCTACATATTCCTATTTGTTCCTCCACACATGAGGACGACATTCAATGTGTTTACCAAATACCAATAGTTTTTATACACAGTTTAATATAACCCAATTGAGGCCCACCTCAAAGCGAGGCGAACAAAGAATGCGTCGAGGTGCCGATTGTGAGGCAGTTTTTGGAGGTGTGTGCTCCTTAATATTATACACTTACTTACTTCGCTTTAAGTATGGGCTTGGGAAAAACATTTAAAATTCTTATTGACCAACTTTGGGAGTAGCCAACTGTCACTATTAGAACATTGGTTTCTAAGCAATAGGAGTACACTTACAATTTCACCAAATAATTTTCATCTCATTATAATAAAAAATGTTTTGCAACTCAAGATTTATTCAATCATAACTTGGTCTGATATAGGACAACCCCGGGAAATGTTGAAATGAAGCTGTCCACGTATGCAGTAGTAAATATCGTATTAAGGTCTAAAAGAAGTAAATAAGGCAGATTTGATGTGCAGATAGTGGTCAAATTGATAGGTATGAGCTATAACACGAGATTACAATTTGCCTCTCAGGTTCTAGGGTTGCCCTTTGAGGGGTAAAAACTTTTGTGCTTCAACAATGACTTTAGGTGGCAAAAGACAGTGAAAGTAGATTTGACTTTATCATGGTTACTGCAAAAATAAGGTAATTAAAACTAGAAATGACCACAATATTTTCTACTTGTCAATCCTAATAAAGTTTGACTATTTCAATCATCAGGTGACTTCAATTCACATTTAGAACTTCACTTCCTTGTTTGAGCACAATACTGTTACACCTGTGGCTTGCCTATGTCACTTGCTAAATGAAATGCCAAAAACAGCATGTTCTTGTGGTGTGTGAAAAATTACTGTGGTTCACATCTTCACAAGTCCTCTGCCATCTTATTATAATATGCTATGGGAGGCTTTTACCACACTTTTTTCTGTTGTAATATTATTTATTTTTTGCAATCAACATGATTCTTTGTTTTGCTTTCTAATTCTACCTGCTACCAAAAAAGACCCGCTGCTACAAAGTTCCTACATGACACGAGCTGCTAATACCCTTTTCGAGTTAACATCAACATTACCTGATTGTCTCATGCATTAGCAAAATAAAATTCTAAGATGAATATTTCAATAAACTTTCTGCAGTATGTTTGTTACTTTTGAGAATATAAGGTCAAAGAATTTTCTTTCACACGAAGAAGGCTCATTTCTCTTTTGGCCTGTCTGGTATCAAGTGGCATTGGAAATTGTGAAGGCCATGCTTTTGAACACGAAACAAAGTTCTTACTCCGAGTGGAAAGTCACGTAATGCTAACATTACTCATAAGGTTTGGACATTCATATTAAACTGATTATATATTTTGAGAAATTAAATTGTCTAAAAAGAAAGATCTCTATAGCATGGATACTTCTAATAGGGTAGCGTGGCCATTTCCAACACGTGTCGAACTCGTGTTGGATACCTATTTGCCATATTTATTATCTTTTTTTTATTAGAAATATTATATATTTTTAACTCAAAGTTAATATTAACTAAAAAAGAGGTACTTATATTTAAAAGATTTCAACATGAAAAATTAATAACTAATATAAAATTAAATTTATACTATATAAATGAAGACTTTTAAATAATTTAATCAATATGTTGACTGCACGTCATGTAAATACTTTTTTGAAAAATCGTGTCGGACACGTGTTCGTGTCAGTACATCATATAAAAAGAAAAAGGAAACAATAGATTTTGGGAGAATTATGGTAGAGCTAGGAAGTCTTCAAATTTATAAGCATGATTAGATTTCTCCATATTTCTGAAAAAAGGCGAAGACCTCTACATAAGAATATTGAAGATACATGATTTCACAGATATCGTGATACACTGACTACAATATGCATGACAGGTCCAAACGTGTTGAGATATAGATACTTGTATATCCAAAAGTTTAGAAAGCTATATTTAATATGTTGCAGAATGTTATTTTGATCCTTGTGATTTTCCTTACTGTTTCCTTTAGTTTTGGAAATTTGTATTTGTACCACTAAAGGATTATAGTCAATGTTTTTAAAAAGAAATGAAGTTTTTATATTTATTTGCCCATGGCCTTTATGATTCCTCTTTATTTCTTCATCTGAGTGTAGAAAAAAAATCATTTCATATTTTTTGCAAATGGTGCGTTATTTGTGTATTAATATGTGGTCCTATTGCTTGTATTTTCTATCTGATAACGTTAGTTTTCTCGCTATTGATGCAGCTAAGAGGAAGTAAATAATTACATTAGTTGTTTCTTGTAATTTTCCTTTTTATAGGATTTTTTTTCTATAATTAGTTTTCCTCTAGGGTTCTATGAAATTATCACTTTGTTTTATTTTCTTTATTTAGGTTTCTACTTCTAGAATTAGTTTTATTTTAGGATCAGATTAGGCTACGTTTTGAATTGTATAAATAGTACCACTGCGGTCTTTTAGAAAGGTGACTTATTGAATAAAAAAATTGAGTTTTCTCATGTCTGAATTCTCATTGTTCTACGTGAATGAACGAGTTTAAATTCTTAGTATTCTGTGTGAATCAACGAGTTTTAGATGCCTATTTCTTGATATTCATGAGTTCATATGTGCTTGAATGATTCCCTGCATCATACACCCATGCGTTTGCACAAGTTTATAGAAAATAAAGATAAAACAAATAACCTAAGTTAACTCTAGATTGTCTTGTTATAGAGCGTGCTCACTTGCAGATGAGTTTGGACATTGCGTGGATCCAGATATTATGCAAATCAGCATTTTCACGTCTTTGTGATTGAAAACTTTCTAATTAAAGTTAACTTGTAGCTGTTTTTGGCTTTATGATTTACCTTTATATTGGTTACTTTGTCCTTGAATTTCTTCGTTATCAAATTTATATGTTAATAGATTATGTCTTCCAGGAAATGGACTTGATTGAAGAGAAATTAATAGCTAAGCTGGAACAAGCACAAGCTGTGGTGACCGAAAGTCAGCCAGGAGAATCAAATGAACTGTCTACTGAATCCAAATCGGTCATTGAAGCTCAAGACGACGCAGAAGCTCCTAGACTGTCCTTGTTGGAGAAGTTAGAGATGAAGAAAAAAGAACTGGTTCGTTGAATGATTCATTGTCTTATTCACTATATGTATGCAAGTGAATTTATTTTGTTGGATCTTTTGTTTCTTCTTAGGCTTCGATGGAAGAAATTGCTCAAGACTTGGAGAGAAAGTGGGCAGAGGTTCAAGCTAATGCATTGAAGCAACCAACACCAGGTATAATTTTTCATCTTTTATGTAGCATGGAATGTGGATGGCAAGTATTCAACTCCCAACATGTAGCATGCTAACTTGACGAGCATATATTTGCTTTGGACATACACCATTTATTTTCAGTTGAAGTTGTTGGAATCTTAGCACCTATCACTTTTGATATATTCTTTGTGCTTTAAATTTGATGCAATTCATGCAGCTCAGCGAGAGAAGGCTTTGGATAAACAGCTTCACAGCCTAATTGAACAACTTGCATCAAAGCAGGTTAGAATTTTTTTATTTTATCTAAATTTCAATGATGTAATAAGCTTTTCTTTTAGCATTTCTGCAATGATGTTATCAATTTGTGTTCTTCAAACATCTGGTAGAAAATTAAATTACTATATACTAGTTTTTCCTTCTTCCCTGCATTTCAGGCTCAAGCAGAAGGCCTTATCGGTGAAATACATCTGAAGGAGATTGAGTTTGAAAGATTAAATGGACTCTGGAAAAGAATCCAAACGAGCAATGCGGATCTGAATACAGCAAGGAATAGGTTTGGGAGAAACAGCTCTGACAGGGGACCTGTTTTGTCTGATTACACTGTTGATCCTGACCACAAGCTTCCTTTCCATATAGCTGGTCGAAGTGACAGTTTGCAGAGGTTGATGCTACTCAGGTCGGCTTTTGTGCTCTACATTTTAGCTCTGCATGTATTGGTATTCATTAAGATTTCATTCTAAACCCCCTCTATAATACCAAATTTGTCTACATTGTTGAACTCATTTCTGGTTCTGATGTCAAAACATTCTCATGTATATATTCTACTCCTGATTGTACAAAAACTCAGGGTGTACTTAGTCAAACTATTGGTTCAATTTAACGAAGGGGATGAGACTTCACTTTTGCTGCTTTTGCTGTGCTCCCTAGCTATATAATTATTTTCTCTTGTCTTTCCCACCCCTGCAACTTTATGATTCTGCAACTGTGTTAAGTTACTTGGCAATTGGCATAGAAGCCTGGCTTTGTTTCAAAAGGGTTAAGAAAAATTGGACAAGCAGAACAATAAGATCGAGCAAGTTTGAAGTAAGATGGCTTGAAGGTTCTTTTGTCCAACCTTTGTGGCATTTTTATCCTTTTGTTAGTGTCAATCAATTCTTCTTCTAGCACATTCATAACCTAGATCCTCTCTCTCTCTCTCTCTCTCTCTCTTTGTGGTTCTGGGGGTGGGGTTGTTGATATGAACATGACTTTTATCTGATTGGGATCATCAACTCTAGGCGCTCTTTTTCTCAAGTGGTACCACTGGAATCAAATTCAAATGCAAAAAGGAAGATTTTATGGCAGCTGGATAATCCTACATAGATTCAAGTGTGGAAATTAATCTTAAATTCTTTCATTCATAATTCATATGATATGTCATGTTCCTTCGCTAATGGACGTTGATCTAATGCCACTTGAGAGATTGATTGGTCTCTGTTTGATATGGAATTTTAGGCTTTATGCTGACACTCAAGGGATAAAGTAACTTATTAGCTATAATTACATACTTTTTGGTGGTAGGGAAAATTGCTAACTTTCGTATTTTCTCTTGAGGTATCATAAATGGTAACTTCAAGAGCGTTGTACAATCACTAGAGCACACATGCTACTTATTACTTATTGCTCGATTTAGCAGCAATTGAGGCTTTTGAAGTTACTGTGACACATGGTTTTCATTCTTGAGATTATCACTGTTGAGATGAAGATCAGGCTCTTTTTTCTGTTTGTGTTGTAAATGCCCTTCTAATTTTCTCAATCATTTTTCTTTAGCTTTTTTCCAGCCAAAGTTGGCTCTTCCATATGTAACATATGTAGTAAAAATTCATTCCAAGTGTCGACAGGGCCTGGCAAACACCAGTGGACACAGTCCGCCAGTGTCTTATTCTCTTGTGGCCAGTGCCCGTAATGGTTGGGATGCCCATCTGGCCTCAGAACCATGGCTCGAGTAGTATCTAGCAATCTAAACCTCAAGCTCTTCTTTTCCCCTTCTTTTTTGACTTCTTTAAACTCTTCCACCTGAGTCATGTAAAGATCCAAGATATACTTCTCTAACTGCATTTCCTGCTTTTTAAATGGTCTTGTTCTCTCACAACTTCCTCCTTTGTCCCAGTCCCCATTCTCAAAGTGCGCTGGAGAGAATGTTCTTAGAAACACAAGTTTGTTATTATAGTTTTTAAGGTTCAGAAGAGTCTTGAAAGCTGTCCGGAAAGCCATTTTGTATCCGTAGCAAGTCGAAAAGTTTCTGATGTTTCTCTCACTGCACATATGGCATCCAACAATTTGACCTCTTTCATAGCCTATAAATGGTCGGAAAAACCATTGTGATGCTGAAATTATAAAAATATCAACATTTTCAGTCTGCTCTGCCCAGGCTTCATCAGCCTCATCAAGATAAAGCTTCAGATTATTTGCATTATAGCCCTCGGGACCATAATCTTGTGTTCTAACCAGGTGAGGAGACCATAATGCAGCTAATGTGAAGTTGTACTCAGTATAGAGCCACCGCCTGAATCTTGTGTCTGTCGTGGTCGAAACATCCACAGGGTTGGCTGCCTAGGATCTCATGAGTTAGGCAGAGAACAAATATTTAAATTGCAGTAATAGCAAAGATATACATTTAGGTTCAAGCAACTTGACAAATACATGTATCTACAGATTCTGCACTCACTAAAAAACATGTGTGTGCTTGTGTTTGTGTATAGGTACATTTATACTGATTATTGTAGATAAAGGACTTACACTGGCCAAGAGGCACACCAAGGACTGCATTTGATTTCTTGCCAGGGAGTCGCCAACAAAAGCCAATTTCTTACCTCTGACTAGTTCCAAGAACCTCTTGGCATCGAAGAGAGATATCTCGCATTCACTTGGCTTCCACCTCCATTTCATGAAGTTGGAATCTGGCCTACCAAACTTCATACAGTTCTGTCTATCATCCATAACACATTTAGTTTCATTAGTGTAATAGGGTCCCTCTGGAAATGGAATCCAATCTCCTTGGAATATATTACATTTGTGTTCTGAACTTACTGATAATGAATCATTACTGGAAGGATGAAGGGGTGTGGCTGTAATACTTTTCATGTTGAGGGGCACTGAATCATTGGACCTCATGTCTAGATCACTCATTAGGGATGATAAATTGTGTGGCAAGTAGAAATAGAGAGAAGTGATAAGAATTAACACTAAGATTGGGAAGAATAAGCTTTTGAACAAAATGTCCTTCCCACCGGGAAGTAGTTCAACTTCTTTACTCTTCATTTTGAACTCTGGTGTTTAGCATGGAACTCCCATCTTTTTGATCTTTATATATTCTTACCTTACAAAAGAAGGCAATAACACCTTCATTATGAAGATTCTCTAAATTATTTCTGTATTTTAGTTGTTTATACTACATTACGCATTTGTATACATGTAGTTTTGACTATGTGGTGGTGTATTTTTCCTTTTTTGCAATATTTTATATGAATAATCTTGTAATATACGATATAACCAGAAGTGTAATTGTATTTAAACAGTTCTATTTACTTTATATGAATTGCAATGCCTTGAAGACAACACAATGGAATATTATTACAGGTAGACTTGGAAAAAGATAACCTTGATTTTGCATAATACTCTTTTGGCTATTTCCTTGAATTTGGGTGGTCATGAGCTGGTTCCATTGCTAATTGGCAACTAACAATTGTTTGTATTGGAACTGTTTATGACATCAAAATTCCTTTATAATTGTGGTATACTTACCCCATGTGCCTTCTCATAATGTTGAGTTGGCCTTTTCTTCTTTGTTTGATAATTAGACATAGACAAATATCTTGGAAAAAAAGAGAGAAATAACTAAGAAATACAAGAAAATAAAATTTGTTTGGTTGGAAATGATGCTGTCCACACAAGGGAAAAAATATTCTGCATTATCTTCATTGGATTGGATGGCCAATTTGTGATACTAAAAAATCATTCCATCTGTAGATTGGGCGAGTGCACACAGTCGGCCCGGTTCACATTTTGCCACGACCCATGCCCGTAATGTATCGGGTGGCCCATTAGGTCCGATTCTTACTTTTGGTTAAACAATTGTTTATTCATACATTTCGTAGAAATTATATATACTAAATGTTTTATAATTTATATTTCCCCGTTTATAAATATGTATTATGATATTAATACTTAAATAATAGTGTGGTCCAACGTGTCATCATATTGTTATTTAAGTTAAAATACATTAATTACAAACAAATTTATAGGTGTATGTATAAAATAAGAACTTGCATAGCTATCCAAATCATTAAAAAATAGGAAAAATCCAATTTTATATTATACTTGACAATTTTAATTTACTCATGAGATTCGTGGATTTATATCAATCTATGTGACAACTCATTTGAACTGATGAATCATTTTAATGAGGCCGTTAGGATCACTAAGAACGAATTAATGGATTGAACATTTTCATTTTTGATGCCAAGATACGATAGCAATACTCTATTGTTGGAGCTTAGACTTTGTATTTTTTGTTTTTCAGTAAAAAGCTGAAAATTGTTTTGCAGTTTAATCGAAAAATCAAAAGATAGTTTGTTTTTGAGGTGCCACTTGTAACTAGGGTCGAGCAATGAAACCGCAAAATCATAATATTGAATTGAAAATGCTTTTTTGAAACTGTTTATTTGTTCCACATACTCCATCAATATTCTAATTTTTAATCGAACCAAACTGCTTAGAATGAGTTTGGTCTATGTTTTAATTTTTGCAAACAATTTCAAACCTTCAAACTGTTCAAAAAAAAATTGAGAATAAGATAATTTAAATTTTATTCAACTTAATTAAAAATTATATACACCCCAATTAAAAATGACACATCCATATTATATTTAACCCAATCAATCTCAATGCTCAGCCCAATTAAATTGAATATCTAGTTAGGTAATCACCCATCCCAATTAATTAATTAAATCATACTCAATTACCCATCAATCATCACAATTGTCATGCAAAATCCTCAAATTGACTAAAAGTACCATACAGTTGCTGCTAAATCATATCCATCGACAGTCATTGTAATTGAGTAGATAAATAAATCTGAATTTTTATTCAAACTCTCAATTTCATTTTCTTGTACCAATATTTTTCTCGAATTTTGTCTCAATTTAAGGTGATTTTACTTTTTCTTTTCTTTCTTCTTCTTCCTTTTTTCTTTTTTTTTTGGTAATTTTTGTTATATTTTTATTGATAATTGTGTTGGGCTCCTTTGAATTTTAATTGACCAATTTTTTTTTTTTTTTGATTATTTGCATCTCAAGTTCTTGATCAGGTGACTCAATTTATTATTTATTTTTTTAACTTAGTTGCTAGATTTTATTGTTAATGACTATAATGATTTGGTGGATTACTTGGATGGTCGCTGTAAGATTAGATCAATGAGCCTTTTGACCTAGTACTTTGAAGAAAATTGAAAGTAAATAAGAACAACAATGTCTCCCAAATTATCAAAGATGTGTTTGTTATGCAAATACTTGCAATTGCTTTTGATTATGCATTCTTTATTAGTGGTTGAATTAGTGGTTCATTTAGGAGTTCGTTGAGTACAAAAATGATTGACGTGATGATTTTGCACTAAGAATTGGTTGCATAGTTTGTCCAGGATTCATCAAATTCATCGAGGTAGAGATTGAAAAGATCGGAGTTTTCCTCTTTAGACTTCACGGGAAAGGTGACCAAAAGGCAATTGTGAAATTGTAACTCACATACTTTGAACCATTGAAATGTGCTTCGATGGGATGCTCCACCTGAAATCAAGCAAGATATTTATGTGAAATATCCATTCGTCATCCAGTTCTATTCGTACCCACCATTTGTCATCAAATGATCTTCAACATGTTATAGCCTATATGACACGTATTTATTTATTCGTAAAAATGAAAAAAATAAATAAATACACAGTTAAATGTAATTTACCCTGGATAAGAGGCAAATCAAGGATTGCATGTGATTCCTTGCCAAAGAATCTCCAACAAAGGCCATGGACTTGCCCCTAACATTTTCAAGAAACTCATACGGGTCGAA
>CAIGRP010075810.1:0-11892 GCA_903798385.1 Fraxinus cuspidata | reverse complement strand
GTTACGAACCGTACACTTGAGGTATATTAAAACGAACAAATATTTTCGTGAACAGGCCCCACCAACGACCATAGCATTGTAAGTATTTTTTAGCAACCAAACTTTAGTTGGTTGTTGGAACACATGGTGAGGGTAAATCCTCCACTTTTTCGCGTGGTTTTGGATTATTTAGTGACCAATAGAATTTGGTCATTGTATAGGAGGCACCACTAGCGACCACGCAATGGTCGCTGTTGTGATGTTTCAGCAATCAAAGCTTCGTTTGGTTGTCAAAACACTTGTTTCTAGTGACAAGGATTTCTTGTAGAATTTTTTTTATTGTAGCAAGTCTTTTTAAAGTATTAACGAATGACCAAGAATGAGTCCTTGATGGTACTTTTTAGCAACTAACTTTGACCAAGAATGAGTCCTTGATGGTACTTTTTAGCAACTAACTTTGACTTAGTTGCTGTACAATTCGACCCAAAAAATTTGAATACATATTTGGTAAGATTACCCTAAGCTACATCAACGAAGATGATATTTAGTCCTTAAATTTCTATCATTCTATACCCACTAGTAGATAAGTATTCTTTGAGAAGATGTAACTTACAAATGAATTGTCTTGATCTCAAAATATGCTGCCAACAGATGTCGGACCCACTCGTGCATGCGTGAGCTAGATCCAACACATAAGGGCAGATCAACGGTCTAGATCACTATAAAATTGGACGTGGGAGAAGCTCAATAACACAAAAAGTTTCCATTCGGGTCCGACGAGATATCCGGGATGGGATTGTATGATAATGACAAATCGCTTATGAATTCATATCAAAGATCGTAAATCAATGTATATGGGAATAAACGAGTCACTCCAAATATTTAAAGTTGCATTGGTCTTCAATTGTTACACAGTTGGGGATTTTTTTATAGTGTTACACACAGAATAGTGACCCTTAGATGAAATTACACACGACTTCATCCCCTCGACTGAAGCATCAGTCATGATGTTGACTTTCAAAGCATTTAATGCTCTTACATTCTATTGAAAAGACAAGACGCAAATACACTTTTTATAAGGATCACATCAATCATTCAAATGATATTTTTGTAATAAATTCAATATCTCTACACGTGGGTTGTCACTAGCTGGTGAAGCCTCGGACCCAGGCCGCTTCGGTATGCCCACCTCAGATTAGAAGGCCTCGGAATTTTACCCTAGGGCCTCGTCTTCTACGGCTAGAGGTTCGGTAAGAGTGGGTCCACAATTTAACCAAGTCGGCCACGTGGCAATCACTATTGCAAGTCATAACAAGTTGTTCATAATTTCTGACCACGTGGGAGTGACGAAAACTTCAAACAGATTCTTATGTCGTAGATTGGGCATCCCAATTATTTTGGTGCATATGTAATTGTCAAAGAAGGTTTTTATAACGAAAATCCTCTCTTTCTTGGCTCCAACTAGTAAATTAAACTTAAAGTCAAGCTGTGTTTTTCTTCTATAAGAAGTTGATTATTCAATCAACTAAGCTAAATTTGAAGAAACTTTGGCTTGATAAACATGGAGTGCAGAAAGTTTGAAATAACCCTTATATCAGCTAATAATCTTGAAGATGTCAGGAGAATATGCAAGATGAAAGTTCATGCTAGGGTTTCAATCGGAAGCAACCCGGAAACTGAGAAGCGGACTCCGACCGATACACACGGCAAGACGAATCCTGCGTGGAATTTCACGTTAAATTATACAATAAGCGAGTCGATGGTGCAAAACTATAATACAATGCTTGTTATAAAATTGTACTGCAAAAGGAAACTGGGGGACAGGTATATTGGTGAAGTTCATACTCCCATGAAAGAGCTTTTTGACGGTGCATACTCTTATGGTGGAAGTGCTGTAACGACTTTTCCTGTGCAAAAGGGCAGTGTGAATTCACAAGGAGCATTGAGAATTTCATATAGGTTTGGAGAAAAAGTTATGATTGATAAATTATTGTTGGCAGAGAGTGTTTCAAAATGGATTTCTTGCTAATGGTATTTTCGAGCCTTTATTTCCATTCTGCAGGCAGTGTTAGACGTGATTGTGTACCTTCCGATTTCCCTTCTTGTTTTATATATCTTGTTTTGATGTGAGAAATTGGATGCTTTTCGTTTTGTAGTTTGGTCCATGTTTGGTAGGGATTAAAATTAAATTTTAATTTAAAGCAAAGTCAACAATCAATTTTAACCATCTATTTTGTAGGATCCACAACTTTTTGACCACATTTTCATTAACTTTTATCAATATCTACTAAATTTCTGATTTTAATCCCACCCTCTTTTCTTGGTAATGAAGTTTCCATCTTTTGTTTAATTATGTGTTAATCACTCTAAGATCAGTTTTTTTAGTAGAAAATGGATATTATTTCTCCTAAATAAGGAAATAAATCCAATCAATGGATTCTGTTTTCCTCGAGGGATTGATGAAATTCAAACGAACCCATTGGCTTTAGATTTTCTATTGAACTTTCAGTAACAATTCAATCATTTCAACTTCTACATAATACAGTTTAAAGTACGTCTATTTTTGCTTCTGTTTCTTGTAGAAGAGTTTCTTGAGGGGTAACTTTCCTTTAAAAGTTCTTGTAACCATACAAAACACTTTTCAAAACTTTTTAAATATGTTCACAAGCAACTTCTTAATTAGTCTCAGAAACAATTTTTGACTTTTTAAAAATCCTAACAAACGAGTCCTTAATATGGTGGTTTAGAAGCACACAAGACCAATATTGAGCTGCATGCATAATAGACGTTTGATTAAACAATTAATCCAATTGTGTGTGAGAGATCGGGTTGCTAATAAAATTGTACCAACACTAATATTTGAAACTTATAAATGAAATGATTCTGTTGACATCAAAAATTGTTGCCAACAAATGCCGAGCTCACTCGTGTGCACGTAAGCCAAATTCCGACACGTAAGGATGGATCAACAGTAGAGATGGCTACGAAGGTGAATGTGGAAACAACTCAACAACATGAGACGTTTCCGCGGGTTCCGACGAAATATCTGTAACACGATTGTGTAATAATAATCAACCGTCTAGAACTAAATATGAATTTGTTATGAATCAATGAAAGTAAAATATTGCTACAAGTGTATGAATTTGCATTAGTCCTCAATTGTTACATGGTGGGGGTATTTATAGTGTTACGAATTGAATTGTGACCTTTGGATCAAATTACTCGTTTCATCTCCTCAGTCAAGGCATCAAGTCCTAGTCATCCAATTGACATTCCTAACTTTTCAAAGCATTTAATGTTCTTACATTGACAAGACAGGGCATAAATACACTTTTTTCAAATGTCACATCAATCATTTGGAAAGAATCTTCATCATTAGTACAATCTTTGCACATGGGTTGCCAGGAGATGAGAGCATCGGATCCATGAGGCGCCTCAGAATGGAATGGACCTCGGCAATGGGCCTGACTAATAATGGGTATATAGAAGGAGTCAAGGTGATTCGATTGGATATGATCCCACGACTTTAATTTTAACTGCCACGTGACAGTCCCTAATAACAAGTTATAACAGATTCAATCTAAATATAGGTAAACAGGGAGATTACAAGTTTTATAGACCCCAACTACTACCTATTTTTTGCACACTTTAATTCTTGATTGACGCAACTACCTATTTTATGCCCAAGTATAAAATATTCACATCAAATATGATAGAATTTATTTTGTTTTATTTTACTTTAATGAAATTTTGAATCAATTTCAAATTCCTGCTACGCGGCCTATTCTGATAGAAACTTAATCCGATTTTCAGCCAACAATTATGAAATTGCAGTTTTTAATTAATTGTTGACATTGCTATTCATCGTCATCTTTTTTAAAATAAATTATTTGGACTATACTTTATAGTCAACTTAATATAATAAGTATAATAAATAAACTAAAATTCTTTGGCGTCTTAAGCTTGCGAAGTTTCTTATTTTCCCGATTGATACGCAATTAGACCATTCTCGAGTTGAATATCTAAGCAAGTTTGGTGCTGAAAAATGTTAGAATTATGGTGTGATTCGAATTCTATTTGAAATTATATTTGAAATCTATTTGACAAATTATAGTTGAAGTTATATTTGAAAGCTCAATTGGGAATTAGAATTTGTGTTAAATTTGAAGAGGTCAAAACATGGATCAAGGAGAAATTTTCGGCACTTGTCCGCTAGCTGGCTGCTAGTCCACAGCTCAAGCGACGCTGTCGAAATTTTGTACCAAAAACTAGAGCCCGCTTGTGGCTCGAGCGGCTGCTTGTCTGGCCAAGCCCGTTTTCGTGTTCTAGGCATTTCTTTCCACCTATAACTCTACTTTTAGGGTTTTGGACGTCTCATATATTTATTTAGTTTTTCATTGTATTTTAGACAAAGTTGTAAACACAAAATCTTTGTACTTCATATTTTAGTGAAATCTCACTTATTTTGCAAATTATTTTGTTCTTGTGATTAATCACTCATATTATGTCTATAATTTCGTATTTTCTTCAACAAATTGATATCAAAGCAATCTGATATCGTCTTCGTCGTTTTCAACAAAAAAGTCAAACAAGTAAAAATTTTAATTCAATAATTGAGACTTATCATAAATTAATTATGAGGTTCATTCATTTTTTACGACGTGTTATTATAAGATTTATCTAATGATGCTTTGAGTCTACGTAGGATGATCTTGATTACATGTTCTATACTTTCATCGACTTCAATTTTTTTACTTCGACCTAAATCTTTTTCTTGATTGTTAGATAAATTTTTATCTCACGTAAATCAAGAATATTTTTGTAACGCATATTATTTTTCCCAGTCATTCTTCAAATATAATTGCACCAAATTTGGATAATTGACATGATTACACCTCCTTTGACCATTGTATATATAGATTCAACATTCAAGGTCCCCCCTCATAATGTTGCCTTGACAATTTCAATGCGATGAAACTACTTTCTCCTCTTGCTTTATTGCTTTATTTCTTGAGCAATCATTTACATCCCATATTCTTTTGTTTATGAATTATTTTGACTCTGCATATTGACTCTTTTTGGAGACGGATTCGTCATTTTTCATTCTTCCTTTCAAATTCGTTACTTACGACGCTCATATTTACAGTTGACTGACTTCATAAAATTAATCTTAACCTTCTTCAATTCATGTCGTCAACGACAAGATTAATACCCGTAAAGGGCATCTACTCATACTAGTTACTTACACATTCAAAACCGCAATTACAGTTATTACAAGAGACTGGATTGGCATTTGGATTCAAGAGTTTAAATAGTATGCAGACCAATGAGGTGACTTAAATTAACATAGGTTCTGACAATTTAGAGTTTGATTAACAGTCGAATGCGAGTTTGAACCTCATTTTTATCGAGCAAGGGCATCTTTCGGGGCTTTCTATGTACACCTTTTACTCTTTTTGTTATTTAATTTGTTAAGTTAGCACTTCTAGAAAATTACTTATGCCCTCTATAATTACTCTTTATCTATTCCTTGTAATCCTAATTTGTATGGTAAATATGGAGTCGTCATTACAATTTTGTATCATCGTCAAGAAGATAGATATTAGAGAAAATAAAAAGTGCGAAATTTCTCATATAAATATATGCTCATTATAGTAAATTACTACCGTGGTAGACAATGATGGAGTCTCACATTGAAGCGAATCTATATAAATCATTCGTGTTCTTGTGTGTCTAGATTTCTTACTGCGATTTTATTGTTTTTAGTAGTATAGAATTAAAGTTTCTAATTCTCAATATTTGTAACTTTTACATATATATTTTTTAGGACGAGGATATATTAGACTCTACCCATGAGATATTTATCAGACCTTCATTTTTTACTTCAAATACCAACGAAGAAATTATTGTAAATTAAGTAGTAGGTAATAGTTTCGATCATATAATTTGAATAGATTGTTTTCTTTTCTAGTTATTTGTAACTCGTCTTCTATCATTATCATCTCGACTGTGCTGATTTATAATATTTTTTCAAAAAGATTAAAAAATAAAAAACAATAAATCATGTTGTGGAAATGGTTTATGCTTTCATCTGAAATAATGTGCTTATCAAAGAAATTGTACTTTTTTCCAGGTTAAAATTGCTAATCTCTTGCCCATACTCAAGTGCTTCACTTTAATCAAACAAAGTCATTATGTGCAAATAATGAGCCAAACGAATAGTACCAAAAAGCAGAGAAAACACTAAGGATTGAAACGTAACACAATCCAAGAACACATGCGCGACCATTGATCCAGGCTAAAAGACAGAGTCAGAGAACAAAACATTGTACCAAACACTGTAAGAAGAGAGGAATTATTCAAGGTCGAAGAATATTCACTTGACAAACTGCAGAATTAGCAGATGAGTCTTCAATGTCCAAAAAAGTAGGTGATATCTATCATTTCAATTCTATAAATTTAGGGTCGACTGCAATGTGATTACGTTCAATTCATTATCCATAGAACCCAGTACCTAATAAGCAAGTGACACTCCCTCAATAGAGCCAAAAAAGGGCTACGAAAACTATTTGCGTGTTAAAGGTAAAAACCCATATTGATTAAATTTCGAAACTATTGTTAAGTTATAGAAACTATTATTGCTTCCGTGCGTAGGAGCAGGAAGGGGATGCGGGTGGTGAAACCCCCCGTGAAATTTCATTAACGACTGCTCAGGATTATCACATTTATAGTTTTGGTTGTCTTAATTTCACTTATAAATAGGGAGTCGTCGTTAGAGTTTTGTATTACAATAAAAAAGCGAGAGATGCTAGAGAAGATAGTATGTACGATTTTTCTTGTAAATTTTTTTCTCATCATAATGAATTATTGCAGCGGCAGAAGATAACATAGTTTCACATTGAGTATAACTTCTATAAGTCTTGCGTCTTCTTGTATCTATTTTCTTTTTGTGATTTTATTGCTCTGGATGGTAGAATTAGTTTTTAATTCTCGACAACTAAATTAAGTATGTTTTGAATTACTTTTCTTAACAAGATTGACATTTTAAGATGGAACTCTAAATTTTTATATGGTTTCAAAGCTTAATAAGTTTTAACAAATAATTTGATGTGACTAAAACTCAAAAATGAATATACAGATTTTAAAGATTAGTGTTGTCAAACAAGTCACCACCGTACGGACCGTTTTGAGGGTAAATTGCACGTTGATTAAATATCAAAACCATGCAATTTTCTTGGAAATTTTCTTTTATCCTTGATAAAAGTTGACCATATCCAAGATTCAACAATTTAGACGAATTCATTGATGAAATACTTAATAATTTGACAATAATGTGGCTTGTCATTTTAGGCCGCGCCAACCATCTGCAAATGATTGAGCACACTCTAAAACCCTGAATAGATTACAACAAAACATGGCAATATAGCCTTAGGATTAAAAACATACAACTCATCCAAATTTGGGTAAGTTCCTGCAACTCCAGCTAAGGAGTCATATTCTTCCATGCTCCCCTCCATATTCTTCTTCACTCGCCCTGCAATTACCCTGCAAACCAGCATTGCCATCCTTCCGTCGTATGATCCCACTCGTGCTCGGTCGTGAGCTTTTCCGCTAGTAGCCGTCGTCAATATACCTGCCGAAAGACATAATTATTAAATGCATATAGCCTCTATCTGATTAACAAGAGAGTCATGCAATAAGAAATTGTAACAAATTAGGGTTGATCACGAAAAAACCGGGCATGTTTTGCCCTCAACGAGTCTAGTTTGGCCCGGTCGAGACACTATATGAGACAGACCGATGAGCCGCAGAGAATCATGACAAGCTAGGCTTGACCTGACCCACCACAAAACCCGGTGCGGTCCGACTCTATACAGTCAACGCAATCAAATTTTGACACCTCTAGAAAAGACATTAAGTGCTCATATGTCAAGTAACGTACCTTTTTGAATAAATCCAGTCACGGCTTCAGCGTTGACCTTGAACCCATTCTTGATAATGCTACATACATTACAACTCGGAATCGAGTTGCACAAATTCGATGAGCCATTTAGGCCTAGTGAGCACATGAAAGTGGTGCAATGGAACCTAAGGAGTTCATTGCCATCGGCAATGCACCTGGGGTGCTTTTTGTGGAGCCTGGTGGCTTTAGCCTTGATGCTGTCTCTGTATTCCTCGAACCTGGATATTGTCTTGGGAGTGTTTTGGACCTTGAGAATTCTGTCTATTTTGCACACTGGGGTCTGTTTCTTTAGCCAGCTTGACTGAAATATGATCTCCACTATGTTCTTGCTTGTGTCCTCTGGTCCCAATTCAGAAACTATAGGTCCCAATCCATAAAAAAAATTAGTTTCAAAAAATTATTTAAATATGTTCAAAAATAATTTCAATCTCGTAAATAATTTTACTTTTCAAAAAATATTGACTTATCTTGCGGAGGTTCATTCTTAATTGTTATTAATGTTGTCTTGTATGGTAGTGTTTGTGAATTTGTGCCCCTATGAAAAATAGGACATTTATTAGGTGTTGGAAAAAGTGGTCGTAGTATGAAAAATGTGCAAGTATATCTAAATAAGGAGTAGATGACAACCAGGCATATAGATTTGAGGAAAGTTAATTAATGGGTTACTATTTTGTTCATTGGTTATGCACAACTAGGCATTGAAATCATCAATAAAAGCAAAAAAGTTTTGACTACAAAATTAAAAATTAAAAATTTTTTATTTTTCACAAATTTAAATTGTTGAGCATACTGCACGGATTCGTTTTCACTGCTCCGTTAATTTATTCTATCGAGAAATTTAAATAAAAATTTAATAATTTCGTGCATGAATGAAAATCTCTATCTCCATGCAGAGAGAAATGCTTAATGAGAACGTAATATGAGAATGTATGGTTGGAATATTCACTCAAATTACGACATTTCGAACTACATACCACTCAAATTTGGACGTATCGGACCGATTGGGTGAGAGAGAGATAGTGTAGGTGAATTGACCCACTCGGCGTCCAAATTATCGTGATTTGAATGTTCCGATCCAATATTCTTAAGTATGCTACTTAAGTGATCCTACTAACGTTCCTAGCAATATTGTCACATGTTCTTTAGTGGTTGTTGGTGGGGATTAAAATTAAATTTGTAGTAGATTTTGATAGAAGTTTTTGAAATGTGTTATTGAAAAGTTGTGAGACCCATGAAAGATGTTGATATTGATTGATTGACGATTTTAATCCGAAACAAACAAGCCTCAATATTTATAGCAGGGTAAACAAAGTCATACTATCTATTTTCACTATCCAAAAAGACAAAAATGTGGAAAATGGATTAAATTGAAAGGTGGATTTTTCCAACAAAGAAAAAAGCTTTTAAGTAATTATAAGTTGTGAATAAAACTAAAGTGTAATCTACTTATAAGCAATTATAAACTTAGCCAAACATGCACTAAGAAGAGAAGAAATTAATGGAGAATTACCTGCATGCCTTACAGCTTGATGAAGCTCCAAATTTTCAGCTTTTGTGAAGATATCACCACACTCAGGGCATGAAGAAATCGTGGCTCTTAAAGAGGGATCTCTAGTCATTCCAAGAATAGGATCCACTACCATTCTACATTCATAACAACTAGAAAGTTTCCTAAAAGGCATTCCTCTGAAGGATCCAGAAATTGAAGGTGAAGCACATGAAACTGAAAGTGAAGAAGATGAAGATGAGAACCCAGTCCCATTCAGTTCACTTAATGTAGTTCTAGTGGATCTATTTGAACCATCAATCTCAGAAGAAGAAGATGCCATTAATGATCTTTTTTTCTGGGTTTCTGGGGGTGATGAAAGTTCAGGTCTTTGCATTATTTTTGTGTTGCTGCAAAGCGAACCTGAACACTTCATTTTTTTGCTTTTTTTGTTCATTTCCTCCAGGGATTGTTCGTTCTTTGCTTGTTTGAGTTTCTTGCTTTTCTGGTTGCTTTCCTCCGCCGGCGGCGGCTCTTGTATTGGTTCTTTCATTTTCTTGCATTTCTGATTGCTTTCCTCCGCCACTGGTGGCTCTTGATTTGGCTTCGTTTGGTTGGATGGAGGCGGCTGCTGTTCTTTTGGTTGTTTTATTTTCTTGCATTTCTGGTGGCTTTCCTCCGGTGGTGTCCGTGGCGGCAGTGGCTGTTCTTGTGGCTTTTGCTTTAGCTTTTGCTTTTGCTTTTGTTCTTGTCTTTTCTCTTTATGGCCATCTTGATGCTCCTGATTCTGTTGTTCCTTCTGCTGCTGCTGTTGTACTTGCACATATTTGCAGGTGAAGAGATTTCTTACAACTACCCATGAATGTTGTTTTTCATGATTCTGAGAATACATATTCTGATTAAATTGATGTTTCTTTGTGAGTTTTCTGGGATTTTTGCTTTTGGCCATTGAAGAATTAGATCAAGAAGTGGATAAATCAGAAATGTCTCAGAAAAATTGGACTGAAATAGGTAGATGGATTGGGGCGGGGCGGGGCGGGGGGGGGGGGGTGCCTATCTATACATTGATCCTTGATTTGGGTGCTGTGGACCCTCTCTTCAATAAATGCATGTATAGTTTATTTTCTAAATACTTGGAGGTGGTGGGTGTGGCCCGCACAATTGCTCGATATGTCTAAAATTATCTTAACATAACACGACCAATGTTGGGTCTATGTTTATAGTACAAACAATTAAGTTCCCGGTCAAAAGACCATCATAGTAAGAGTTGATATCTAGTCGCAAATTCGAATTCAGTAGTTGCTAGAAGTTACCAATGAAAATTTCGCAAAATGACCTTGCGTAGTTAGTTCAATTACAGTATCAATGCAAATAAGTTTATCGAGTGTTTTCTCTATTTAGAGAAATACTTCAATGTTTGTAAACAACAAGTTCGATCCATTAATTCTTCGATTTGTTAAAAAAAATTGAAAGAGATATAAAACACCATTCTAATTAAGATAGCAATTTAATGCAAAAATTCTTCCCTTTTTTTCACGAGATTATATAGAAGTTTTGGAAGAAAATGTAGGACCACTTGAACTAGTTGATACATGTAGCGCAATGGCAAGTCTAGGAATTCAAGTGAGTAGGTACGACTACTAGACAGTCGCTCGAGCGGCCATCAAGTGGCTGCCCAATATAAGGAAAAAAAATTATGACAAAGTCAACACCGACGACTGCAGGGACTCGTCGAATGCTAGCTCCACCCCTGATACGCCAAGCCCTTATATTTAGATCTTGCACAATCCTAAGGACTAAAATTATGAAGTACAAAGGGAGAAACAAGGAGGAGACATCACACACTAACTAAGAAAGAACATAAAAAATAATAATGGTGCAGAAGGAATCTAAGTATTTCTCATTAATTAACTATTATTTAAATAAAACCTAATTGTTAGAACATAAATTGTTAATTTTAATCTAATTGCAACGTTTTTTGTGGTCCAAAGTAGGACATTGGGAAAAATAGGAAAAGGTATTGTGTTGAGTTTATCAGTTGGCAGGTTATTCACTAATTTATTCCCCGAGTTTTCTTTTTCCCCACCTTTTAATGATCCACAAGTCCACTTTACTTTTCTCCCAATTAATTTAGTAATATTTAAACTAGTATCAAGCTTTTAAAGATGAGGCCTTTTAATACATAATTTTTTGAGAATATTGATGATAGATAAAAATATATATATGTAAGTATGTTCGATAAAATGTCTAATCAAACTAAAAAAATAAAAATTTAAATATATTTTCAAAATTTGTTAGCACGTTTTTTTGTGAACCGTGCAAAATAAAAAATAGTCAGTATGGAGGGCCCTCAAGGTTGGGGTTCAACCTATATATATATATATATATATATATATATATATATATATATATATATATATTATTTTATCAAAAGAATAAGATAAAAAGATAAAGAAAAGTACTG
>CAIGRP010075809.1:0-13202 GCA_903798385.1 Fraxinus cuspidata | reverse complement strand
ACTTGTTTTCCATGGAATTGTTAATTAGTGTGTTTGATTGGTATAATTTTCCACCTGGAAAATTTTTGAAATTTTGGAGCTTTATGTTCACGTTTGGCTTTATTTCACATGAAAATTGTCTATTAAAATAAATTTTTTTTTTTTACAACTTGTTATGAAATTTGTTACCATTGCCAAAAAGTAAAAATAAAAAATAAATTTTTGCTCGAAAACTATTTTTTCACCATTTTTTCATTAAAGTTTAGTGTTCGTTTAGCTTCATTTTACATGGAAATTGTCAATTAAAGTGAAATTTTTTTTACCAATTGGCCATGAAATTTAGTTCAATTGCCAAAAAAAAAAAAAATTTCGGCAGAACATGGAATTCATTTTCCCAACTATCCTTGAAATCAAGGAATTAAGGAGAAGGTGGAAATCATTTTCCATGGAAAANCATTGCCAAAAAGTAAAAATAAAAAATAAATTTTTGCTCGAAAACTATTTTTTCACCATTTTTTCATTAAAGTTTAGTGTTCGTTTAGCTTCATTTTACATGGAAATTGTCAATTAAAGTGAAATTTTTTTTACCAATTGGCCATGAAATTTAGTTCAATTGCCAAAAAAAAAAAAAATTTCGGCAGAACATGGAATTCATTTTCCCAACTAAAAGTTGGGAAAATGAATTCCTTGAAATCAAGGAATTAAGGGGAAAGGTGGAAATCAATTTCCATGAAAAATATATGCTATCAAACATGCCAAAGTAGGAAAATGGAATTCAAATTCCATTTTCCATGGAATTTGAATACTATCAAAGCCTTATTGATTTATCCCCAACCTTGAAATAGACTTCTAAGGTTGGTTACATAGAAGATTAAACTTTTAAGTCTGAGGACAAATCAGTATGAGACATTAAACATTGAGGACTACATATGCAATTTATATGGTTAATTGTACGCTCTATATCTAGTTATGGCTAAAGCCATTTGTCTCGGCTCAATGACCGGGACAAAAAATAGGGGCCCCAACTGTTTTTTGTTCCAATCATTGAGTCGGGACATAAAGCAGGGCTTTCTAGTTATTGTCCCCACCAAAGAAATCACTCATGATATAGCCCCTATTTGACACGGATTAAAATTTAATTAGCCAAGTTAATAATGAATTTTAATAATATATTTTATGGGATCAACGATTTTTTAACCACACTTTTCATCAATTTTTATCAAAATAGGCCAAATATTTGATTATAACCAACATAATATTTTATTACAGGAATCCCTAATTTAGCAAAAAGACAATTGACAGGTTAGTAATTTATTAATATTCAAAGGGTATTTCTGTCAATACACAGAAACAAGGGAGAGTTGAATATAGCCATCGTCTACTCCTTTCATCCCATTCCCTCCAAGAAAACTCCATATATAGCCATTTTTTCTGTTCATCTCCACTCCATCTTCTTCACAAATCTATCTATCTATCTATCTATCTATCTGTGTATATATACACACACTCTAATATATATAGATAGAGATAGAGAGAAGATTGAAGTACCAAATGGACAGAATCCAAATTCCTCAGGGGCTTACTGAAGAAGAACTTCGAGAGCTGGAGCCTGTAATTCGCACCTACCACCTGTTCGACCCATTGCCTAACACGACTACATCTCTGATAAAGCAGCGGATTGATGCGCTGGCGGAGGCAGTATGGCCCTTCGTGCGCGGCTTCGACAACCCACAAAAATACAAGCACTTTATCAAGAGCTGCCGCATGACTGGGGACGGCGGTGTTGGCAGCATCAGGGAGGTGACGGTGGTTTCCGGCCTTCCCGCCTCCACCAGCACCGAAATACTTGAGATTTTGGATGATGAGAAGCATATACTGAGTTTTCGTGTTGTGGGTGGGGAGCATAGGCTGAATAATTATCGATCTGTAACGTCCGTCAATGAGTTCAACAAAGAAGGGAAGATTTACACCATTGTTTTGGAGTCTTATATAGTGGATATACCAGATGGGAATACAGGAGAGGACACGAAAATGTTAACTGATACTGTTGTGAAGCTTAATCTTCAGAAGCTTGGTGTGGTGGCAATGGCTGCGTCTTAGCACCGATATAAAGTGGGTGTTTTCTATGCTGCACAATTTTTTTTTTCTTGTTTAATACTATTTGGTACTGTCTAATCCATTTTTACCAAACACGAAAGAAGAAATTTATGGACTATAAGTTGAAAAGGCAAATTCTTGGTAAGTTTGAGAAGCACAAACTGATCAAGAACTGTCGAATTCGTCGTTGGTGCAAAAATATTAATGGTGGTGTTTTTTTAAAAAGATTTTTCTGAATATTTCTTCAGTGGTTAGGATTGGTATATTCCATGCAAGTTGACATTGAGTTGTATAGTAGTATTTTATGATTTATCTACTTTTGTTTGGTGGGTTATTGTACTCATAGTATTTCTTTGTGGGCTATAGCTAGATGTGAATTCCTGTTCTTCTTGCTTGACATTTTCTTGTTAATAAATGATTGGTTAATACACTTCAATATTTTTTTGGTAGTGGGAGGTGGAGGTGGGGGTGAGTCGGGTAGGGTAGGTGTTGGTTCCCAAAAATATCCAACATTAAAAAGGTTGAGTGTGAGCGATGTCTTTAATAATAATTTTGTGGGCTCTATAATTTATGAGCTTTGATAGAGAAAGGTCCAACCAATAGCTTCCTTATGATAGTGATGATCTTTCATTCAATATACCTATTTTCATTGGTTCAGGGAAATCATGGTAAAAGGCCCACAGCTCATGTTGGTTGTGTTCATTTCTTCTTTATAGCATTGACTACATATATGTTTGTTACAAGGACAATATCCTAGTTTCTAATAAGTGAAGGGCTAGTCAATTTTTATCACGACGACGCGTATTACTATACCTTAAATTCAAATGACTTTGTTTGGTACTTAAAAGAGTAGTAAAGTTTATATAAAGCAAAGAGATTAGATTGTGAATCATGAGACTTCAATTAATTGTGTACATGTGCATGACACAAAAAGGTGACATTGAAATGCTTGTGGATATAACACATATTTTAGTGTCGGGCAACTTATAGCTCTGTGTACTTAAATGTCAATTCAGTGGCTAAGAACAAATGGTTCTTGAAATACTTTTGAAGTGCCTCAAGGGAAATGTCCCCATGAAGCTGCTTAATAGCTTATTTATCGCCTTTTTTTTTCCCGTTTGAGGTAAGTAGCTTTTATAGAATAGTTCATCAGGAGTTCACTGTCAGAATTGGTAGTATCTACAATCTTGCCCGAGCATTGTTCTTGTGAGTAATCAACATGGTACAATAGCACATTCAATTGAAATGTTTGAAACAAAGCTTTGGATGGAGATGAAATGTTGATGTGAGCTAATAAATGTGAGATAAAAGTAACAAACTAAGTATAAAAAAGTATTCCCAAAATTCAAAGTTTTATTTATTTTTTCACTTTTGATGGGTCTCTTTATGTAGAAAAGAGGAAGGGTTAACGATTATTCATTTGTTAGAACCAAAAGTAAAAATTTTGGGGAATACTTGTTTTCAAGAATGGCCATTTATCTTAGAATACTAGCTAAAGTATCACAAATTTGACAGCCATGTCAACGATTTGGCTTACCTCCAGTTTTCACGGTGCTGGCTTTTTCAATTATAACTCATTTCGAAATTGAGATAAAAGATTTAAAATTTCAAAAATAAGATATTTATTAAATTTTATTTTCGAAATAATTAATTAAAAATATATTTTATAAATTAAATATAAGGTCACAATTTTATACAGGTCATAAATTATCAAATTAATTGGTTACAAATAAATTCTCGATCATACTTAAAAAACTTATAGATCACAAATTATTTCACAGCCACAAATTTATCAAATTAATAGTCACATATTATTTATTGATTACAAATCATAAATTTTATAAGTTGAAACTTATTTTATGGTCACAAAATATCAAATTTAGTTGACCACAAATTATATTTAGGTAACAATTTATCAAATTATTGGTCACAAATTAAACAAATTTTTAGGTCACGCGATATTTATTGATCACAATTTATCTATTTCATTAGTCACAAATTGTTTATTGGTCACACATCAACCAATTTATTGATCACAATTAATCAAATCACTTGTGACCGTCGCCAACACTTGTGACTACCACCTCAGTACCTCACCACTGTCACAACCGAAACCACCATCGCTGGAACCACCACCATCTCTCGACAGTAAAACCATTGTCTCAAATATTGTAGTCAATATCACCACCACCACCACTACCCACCCACAACCACTAGACCACCGCCACCACCACCACAGGACCACCAACACCCATCCAACAACCAAAAAAAAAATCATCACCACCACCACCACTGCGATCTACGTTGCTGTAGCTGCCATCTGGGTTGCTAGAGGCACGATCTACCACCACACCCACAATATACCACCGCCGCATACTGCACAACCCATAGCACACCACCATTTCCTCTATCTTCATTCGCATCACACCCAATCATCTCCCCACCAAACAATCTACAAACTCGTAGCCACTACCACAACACACTATCACCGCATGCACCACCAACACCTAAAAAACTGCAGTAAAACATGTCAAAAAATCAGCACAAAACCATCGCATAACGCGCAAAATCACCACAGAAGAAACCACATCGAAGCGGCTGAGCAACGATCACAGGCTGCTCAGCGCAACGCTGGTGTGGGGCTGCATCACGGTAGATAGAAAATGGAGAAGGAGAGGAGGGAAAGAGCAGCGGCAACACCACCGTAGAGGTTCCAGTTTGAGCCGCATGAAAGGTGGTGCCAGTGGTAGTGGTGTTAGCCTGATGGCAGTGGCGGCAAATGGCTAGAGAGAAGGTGGGATAGAGAGATGAGAGAAAATGGAGAGGAGGAAATAATGAGGGTTTTCGTGTGTATGATTGGGTCGAATGAATATCTATATTTAAATTTATAATATAATTATTAATATTTTAAGATTTTAATTATCATCTGATTTTTGAAATAAAAACTTTTAAATCTGAATTTTGAAATGGGAAGTTTAAAATTCTGGTTACATGTAATTTCTATCTTATAAATTTTGGAAACGATCTAATTCACATAGGCCTAATGTCCAGGTGGTTTAGATAGGCCCATAAATATTTAATGGGGAAAAGATAAAAGTGGAGAGAGATGCACCATTTACTCCCTTCCCTTCCCTTGCTTTGCTTTATCAAACTTAATATTACGTTACATTGAATAAATACTGAATTTTAGGCTTTGAGGGTATACTTGAAATAAAACTCATCCTTCCTCCATTGAACGATGGATTTATTTTTCTCTTTATACAAGCAAAAATAAAAGAAATTAGTGAAACAACGCCCAACATGAAAAAATAAAAAGGGAAGAATACATAATTACCTATATTTATAGATATAATTTCAACTTTGACAAACTTCAGATTTTTTTTCAAAAATCAGCTCCTAAGTAAATTTTTATTTTATTAAATAATATATAATATATGTATATTAGATAAAGAAAGATATTTAAAAATATTTTCCTAAAATCAAGGAATTGATAACACATTTCTTTCAAAAATCATGTGATATTAATGAAATAGATAATTAAATATATTTAATTAATTAAATAGATAATTTAATAAATTAAGATTACAATATCTTATTTTATGATTACGGTTACGGTTACGTACCAGTCACAATAACTTAGTCAAAAATCATAATTTTATAGGTCAGAACTTATTTATCAATCATTCATCAAATTAATTGGTCATAAATTATTTACAAGTCACAAATCACAAATTTCAAGTCACAACTTATTTCACAGTCATAAATTACCAAACTAAATGATCACAAGTTATTTGTCGGTCAAGTTTTATCAAATTAAATTGATCCCAACTTATTTCTTAATCACAAATTACAAATTTACAAGTCACACAACTTATTTCAAGGTAAAAAATTATCTAATTGATAACAAGTTATTTCTCGGTCACAATTTATCAAATTAATTGACGATGACTTATTTTTTAGTTGCAAGCCACAAAGAGGCAAAGAGCAAAGCTTTTTCAATGCAAATGAGTGAAATGACACGAATTGATGAAAAGGAAAATATTTCGCCCACCTTTTATTATTCTTTCCAATTTATTCATAAAAAAAAAAATAGTTTATTAAGTGAATAAATGTACAGATAATTAACTAATCTCTACTTACTCTTTTATCTACCAGCCACATGTATACTTGGTTGGTTACACTTCCGCTGGAATTCTAGTTTTTATCGGTTTTAACTTCAGGCCCATGCTTTCTGGTGAGAAAAGCTCTGGCGAAATACTAGTTGGGCTCAAGGGGCTTCTCGGGCTGACACTGAGCTGAGATGGCTGGTAAAAGCCATAGCCCATGAGGAAATATTCCAATGGTATCGACATGGCATCAGGTTGTTCTTCTGTAACCATCGACCCACTTGCTCGAACCTGTATGGATGAACGCGATAGATTGATCCCACACATGTTTCGAAAAAGAGGCACGAGACAACAGTTCAGAATTAGCATACCTCGACTAAGGCACTGAATCTCTGATCTAGCTTTGAAGTCATATGGAGAGCCTCCGAGTGAAAAGGAGAGTTTTCTCCAACAAATATTAGAGATCGACATTTTAGTCTCTTTAGGCCTTGGGTAACGTCCGGTCTCCTGCCAGACAGCTGATTATAAGATTAACTCTAAGATAGCCTCATCAGATTACAAGTTTTAATGCTTGGGGAAGCTTACAACCTTTTATTTCAAAACATGTTCACACATGTAGATTTTTCTTACCTTTTAAAGTAGAAAAAGTTACTTATTTTGGAAGTAACTCAGCGAAAAATAACTTTTTTTTACTAGTATACGTTGAACTGTTTGGTACAAAAGGTACAATACATGAAGCCTAAGCCAAATTGGAAGCAGAAAAGGTTAGAGATTGATGCCTCCACCTAAAACGACGTGAGAACAGTTTCACATTAATCATTTTCCATCCCAGAGCCCCAAGTCTTTCTTTAGAGATAATAAGGAAAAATTGGTGGAAAAACTTGCCCATTAATAGCTTCAAGAAACCGCAGCACATTTGGGCTCTGCTTCTCACCCAATGACTGCAATAAAAATATTGATTTGATGGAAGTTAGACGGATACTGGACTTCTCCCATCCTGGAATATAAGAGATGGAGAGTAAGAAAAGAAGGCACTCACTCTTCTGCATGATCGAACCATATCTGATTCTGGGACGTCTGCACTGCCACGAACTTCCTGTCATACCATTAGAACTTCAATCGACCCATGAATAATATTAGTCCTACCAAAAACGAAAATGGAGGTTAAGAAATACCTTGCCGAAATACCTCATGAGCAGCAATTCCTTCACCAAACCACACATCCCACAAATGTAAAGTAAATTTGACATCACCTGCAAATGCCTTACCATTAGAAAAAACTTATGATATCCACTTCTCCAAAGAAATACGAAAAACTACTGCAAAAATGTGTGTACATGCACGAGAGGAATCAGATGAGAAAATAAACCTTATTACATAACCATTCTGTCCAGGATGGTGCTCTACATAGAGGGGAAACAAGAATCAAACCCATTACACGTTGCGTGTATTTTATCTGCAGCAGAATGTAACATAACTAGGTAAAAACTGATATATCATACAGCTGGAGGAACTTGGGCAACCATGAGAACGTCTTACTGCAAATAGGGTAAGAATATAAGCTCCAGCCGTTACACCCATGCACATCACTGAACCGAGTCTGGAAAAGGATCCAAAGAAGAATAGCAGGGGAAGAGGAAGAAATTAGCTCGAGTTCCAGTAAGAAACTACCAACAAACTCATTGACTCGCTGAGAATATAAAGACACGGTAACCAGGAACAAGGGTTAACCAGAAAGCAATATGAAAATTAGCTAGCATTCAAAGAGGTAGTTAAAATTACTACCACTATAGTTACCTACCCGAAATAGTCAAGAATCTCAGCAATCTGATCAGCTAAATCATCAACAGATATTGTAGGTTCATCAATGCCAATTACAGTAGCTCCTAACTGCAATACAGAAGTACCAGATAAGAAACAACGAGAATAGAAGCATTCAGCTGCAATGAACCCATGTCCAATACTACTTCATGCTACAATAACATCACTTATCAAATAATCAAGGCACGAACCTGATGCCCAGGAGGACAGATATGGTAGATACAGAAGTTGTGGAGAAGCAGAGAAAATGCTTCTGGACAAGTGAACAATCCTTGGAAACAGGACACATCTGTTTAGCAGCATGTGCAGATAAAAGAGAAGTTAGGTGTCAATAGCACTCTTAAACAGTGAAAATCACTTTTGCATCTGCTAAATAGAAGAACTTCAAGGAGCTGACTGCACAACTCTTCAAGATTGACGTCATCAAAATTGTGAGTGAAGAATCGAGATTTTAATAAAATAATACACACAACTTTAAACTCATTTTTCACCGAGAAGAAAGCAGTGGTGACAAGAAATTGTCTTCAATAAAGTTTTAAGTGAAAGAAAGCAAATATATGGATAGCAGGATATCCTGAGTAATTCAACTAAATCTTTTGTTGATTGCATGAAAGTAGACTGCCGCAAGATTGTAAATGCACCGTGAAATAGGCAAGCATATGTAAATAGCACAAGCACAAAAAGGGTCACTACACTTAGTGAATAATTAGGTTTTGATTACTCACAATTTAAAGCTAAATCAGGATAGGTAATAAGAGCTGGCTTGTCCTGGTCCCCAAACACAGAAACAGAGACAGAACCATGACCAGTTTTCACAAGATGCTCCTGCAATCCAATTTTGAAAAGCATATTTGGTCAACATCTATATAATATAGGGAAAATTGCAGTCGAGGTACCAAACCTTTGTCCAAACATTTCAATTGTACCACCAACGGTACCATACCTTTTAAAAAATCGCAACCCAAGTCCAAAATAACGGTTTCCGTTAGTTTGACCCCAAAAAACGTCAATTAACCCAGAAATAAAAAATCTAATAATTTTCTACATTTCCTCTATTAAATCAAAATTAAAAAAACAAAACTACAATCCCCACCCCCATCTCCTTCTTCCCCAACCCCCTCAACCCAAAACCAACGCAATTTTAATATATAGACATTTTCCCTTGTTTGGTACGAATTAAAAATTAGATCTTAATTTAAGCTAAAGTCAACAAGTAATTTTTAACCACATATTTCATGGGTCCCACAACTTTCCAACCATATATTTCATCAATTTTAAAAAAATCTATTAAAAATCTGATTTTAATTCTCACCAAACAAGAGCGAATGGTGTTATATCATAGTTTAAATGAATAATATTGAAAATAAAAATGTTTGAATAATTTATCTAGTCCTATAGTAATTTAATATTCCCAAATTACATGAAGTTGAATAATTTATTTACTCCCAAAATAATTGAATAGCTCCCAAAACATATAAAAATATACTTGAACTTGAAGACTTTATGTGATATTTAGTATATATAAATAAATGTTAATTACTATACATGTATTTACATAAATAACTGAATTGTAGTCCTTCTAGAGTAATTGAATGGTCCCCAAAACATATAAAGTGTACGTGAACTTGAAGAATTAATTGATTGAATTACGGTAGGATATATATAAATTAATGTTAATTATTATCATACACGTAAATAANCTTGAAGAATTAATTGATTGAATTATAGTAAGGTATATATAAATAAATGTTAATTATTATACATGCACGTAAATAAATAATTGAATTGTATAAAAAGTTCATTTCACATAAAAAAAAAACTATTTTTTTATATTTACGCATATTTAAATATTACTTTTATAACATTTATAAATCATTTCAAAATGACATGGAAAGCAGTTCACTAGTTTTAACAAAATGCAACAAGAAGAAGACCATAACAAACCAAAGCTCTAACAGGTATTCTGATTCGAGAAAACACTTCCCATAACTATGGGGTTGTTCTCTTTGTATTTTTGTGTTTTGAATTCATTTTGAATTTTGTGTTTTGAATGTCCATTTTCAGATTTTTGAATATGTGTTCTTTTTGGCATTTTGAAAAATTATTTTGAAAACACCCAAAACGCATTTTGAAAATTTTGACTTGATTATAATTGAAAACACACAAAATGATAGTTTGTCGTTTTGAGTTTTCTTTATAAAATTTCAATTTGTTTTCAAAAACGCGTTTTCGAAAATGGGAAAGAGAACGCGTTTTTACTGTTTTGAAAAATCGAAAACAGAAAACGGCTTGAAAATGGTAAAGAGAACATGCCTTAAACTTCTTCAATTTACTATCAAATCTTAACTGTATGAAATCATCCAATATGCGAACTTGAATATTGATTTGCTTCTAAAAAAAGAAAAACTGGACTTCTTTATTCCAGTCCTAAATTGAATCCATATAAGTTCAAAATTGAATGTTATATGCATTCACTTATGTACCGACTTTTTTTTATTTTTTTTGACGTAGGAACTCGCAGCCGCTACTCGTGAGTGCGCACTGGGTAATCCTCGTTCCATATGTAGTAGCGCGCAAACTACATAGGAGAGAGAAACCACACTAGGCAAGCCCGGTGCGACGGGCTTGGCCGATGAAGTGTTTAAAAGGAATTCGAACTTGTGACCTTCGATCTCCGCGTTCACTTGCTCCGCCAACTCGGTCGCCCCCGAGGGAGCACTTATGTACCAACTTTTAATTTTAAATCAACTAGAGTAAGAAAAGAGTGCTTGTACAAGATTACATACGCATATAAAGGAAGATTAGAACAAAATGGGCAAAATGCGAACAGGTTTATTCCAAAACAAAATCGTGCATTTAATGCTTAAAGAAAGTGAACGAAAATCAATCTACAAGTAGCTGCAAATATAATCAAACCAGAATGAACTCATTGAATTAAAAAGCAAAAAGCTTCAAAAGTGGTCGAATCCAAAATATAATCACAAACCTCATAAACACAAACAATATCTATCTATGAATAATGTGGGTAATATTTCACCTTTCCGGCTAGAGAACTGGACTCCATAACTACGGAAACAGAATCGCTGGAGTCCCCCATTGCCCACTGCTCTCTCTCTCTCTCTAAAAATATGTATCTAGCTCTATATATACATATCAAATCCGAGACAAATCCATAGCTTATATCTCTCTATCAAGTTGCTCAAATACTTTTTATCTTTTTTTCCGGCGGAAAAATATATATCATTTTCTCTTTGTTGGAGTGCGTACATAAGAAGGAAAGTGCCATGTGTACTGAGTTAACGCACGAGGTTGACTGAGTCACCGACACTTTGAGCCGGGTGGACTCTTATGACCTCAACCTGAGGCTACGAGAGGATTTTAATTAGGGTAACTATATTCATATCAATTTTTTTATAACTGACATAATAATTTAATCTATGTTCCCAAATTTTTTTTCTACATAATTTTATCATCAGTCTAGTATTAATTTGGACATCTCGTCTCTAGTGATGAATTTTTTTTCAATATATTCCATAGAAGGATATAAAATGGCTCATGTATTTTATCATTCATTTCAATGCACGCCAGTTATCTATTTTGACCAAAATTGTCATCGGATATAGACTGTGTTAATTTAATTGAATGTTAATAACAAGAAAGCGAAGATAATATATTGGGACATAAGTGCAAAAATTACGAAAAATTAAGAAACTTTATTACAATTAAAATGTAGTCTAGATAATAAAAATTATATTCCGGATATAGTTACTCTTTTAACTTTAGTTATAGGGCTGACAATTTTCTTGATGAAATGACACAAATATCCTTGTCACTCCTCGTTCATTACATTTTCACCTTTTTTTCCTCTCGCAGTTCGACTCGGGTTTGGTGATTGGGGTTTTAGATTTAGATTATTGTCTCTTTGTTTTGTGGTGAATATTCTAATATTCTTGTCATTTTTACTTCTTTCGATTTTTTACTAGTTCAGTCTAAATTAATAATCCAATCATCTTTATATGATGTGGCCTAATATTGTCCGATATAGATCTTATAATTATGATTGTCTATAATGCATTCTATTGAGGCACTAACAAAGAATGACTTAATAATAAATAAAGTTTTATTTTCAAAAATATCAAAGCCTTCATCTGTTTATTCAGTGTTTCATATAATTTTTGTTAAAATGACTATTATACCAAATCGTCAAATGTGTCCATATTTGAGCCACATTAAAATTTTCATTCTCATTCTTTTACTTATTTTCTACCTCACGTTATTCAATAAAATAATATTTTTCATCACATCAATAACTTTTCCTTTTTTTTCAACCACACATTCTCCATCAATCTACTATTCCAAAATATATTCTTTCGAAATAATGTGACTCAAACACATCTCGTATATATAAGATCTATTTATGGATCAAATAAAACGATATTAACAAATATATAATCTCCGAGTATATTTATAGTATTCATTGTTCTAGAAACTTTGACTACGATTTAGTAGCTAGTGAGTGTACATCATAATAGGTTCAAATGTCTTCACACTTACCTTCCAACCTAATTAAATTTCCTATTCAACTTTTCACGTGTTAAATTTGCAATTAATTTCTCCAACAATTTGTTGCAATAGAGTTATCCCTCTTGTACATATCATACATTAAGTGTCACGAGAATCATTAGCTGTCAAAAACATTAAGGAGGTGTTTGATCCACATTATTTTGGAAAAATGTATTTTAAAATAGTGGATTGATGGAGAATTTGTGGTTGAAAAAGAAAGAAAAGTTATTGATGTGATAGAAAATATTATTTTTAGAAAAATGTGTGGTTGAAAATGAGTAGAAAAATGAAAATGAAAATTTTAATCAACCATCCAAATGGCTTTCATTTAAAATAGTGGATTGATGGAGAATTTGTGGTTGAAAAAGAAGAAAAAATTATTGATATGATGGAAAATATTATTTTATTGAAGAATGTGTGGTTGAAAATTAGTAGAAGAATGAAAATGAAAATTTTAATAGTTAAGAGTCAATTTGATTAGAGTTTTTACTTTTGTTTATATTTTTTGTATAATAGATTCTTGAAAAAGTTGCATTATGTCAACTTTTTTTAAAAAAAAAAATCTTTTAATTAGACAAAATACTTCTAAAAAATTATTTAAATATGTTTAAAAGCAAATTCTCAATATCAAAAGCA